>UZAN01042404.1:20217-36942 GCA_900618425.1 Echinostoma caproni
CTCGAGTTAGAGCCCATCGGTAGTGCATATCCGCTGTCCCGTCCGGAATTTGATCGGATAGTATTTAACTGACACATACCACATTTTAAGGAAATACAAATCACATCAACACAAGAAAAGTAGCGAAAATTAGTGATTTGTTTTCTCATCTGAAAAAGTTGTACACAATGACAAAAGTGAATTGATCATAGTGAGTGAATGAGTGTTTTATTCACCGACTCAACGGCTTTTTATTTACGGGGCAAGGCCTAGATAAACAAAAATGAAAAATAAGCGTCATTTCCAAAATTGGAGCTCCAAATATCAAAGTTTGTTGAATTTCTTTTTCAAAATAAAGTAAGTAAAAGTTACCGCCAGCAGCATTAATTGTCTTTGTGCTACCCAGTAGTTAGCAAATCAACATACATAAATGGTGCCTCCAACCGTCCATGTTCGTTCACATTCACAGATACAACATGGAGATATGAAAATAGAAATCCTAGATGAGCATGTACTTTTCCTTTCATCTTTAACGTATTTAAACAAAATCTGAACGAATGGAGTCGATAGTTATACATCTTTCATCTGAAAATTCGCCTTGGACACGGTTTCTTGTCAATGCAGTTTTTTCATGAGTGGCATCTATTCCTCCACAAGTTGGTCAAATCATTGTGATCAGTGGTCATTCTCCATTTCGATCCCCCAGCCCCCCTCCCACACTCGTCTCGCTCACTATTAATACACTCAACCACATTGGACCACCACCACCCTTGCCCAAGAACATCGAACACAAATCACCTGCGTGATCGATCGCTCGACATCTGGTGATGACGCATCATTGTCCGGACCAGAAGAGCCGATTTAGGGTCATATACACCAAGCCCCGACTACTTAGGTTCGACGAGTCGGTTGCAATTAGACAATGGAAACCTGTAGTTTGTATTTGTAAGCAAAAATAACTGTCAGTCACACCTGCACTGACTTGATAGCGGCCAAAAGTGTGATCATTCAACTCTGTCGTACTCTTGTGTAATCTGATGCACTATCCGACGATAAACACTGCATAGAGTCTCAAGCTTTGATTAGCCCATTCGATTGTTCAGAGGCACCAGGCACTCTTGATGGTTCTCGGTGTGGGTTTCACTCCTTGGGAGATCGTTAATTCCTCACGAGGTAATTGCATTCAAATGCGATGGAAATGTTTGTGATAACCGACAAAGAGCACTGGACAGCTGTTTCGTCCTGCTTAGGACTCGTCACTGCTGTATTGTACCAGCAAAATCTGCCTTACTATAAATTATACAACCTAGCGTTTTTGTTCTTTCTCTGTTCAAAGTTTTCACAAGTTGAAGAAATGGAATTATCTAATCGGTTTCTCCTCGGGTGCATTACACACTACGCATTCCGTCTCTACATCATAGGTTTTCTTGCGATTTTGTCTACTCATTTCGGACACAGTTGTGTTTTGTATGTGTATATTTATTGTTCCGCATACATCTGTTGGGGGGGGGGACTACGTTGTCAAGACACAATACGGCCGGCATGAAAAGAAACAATGTCTCTGTGATAAATATGAAGGGACGAACACACGCCGTCCGTTCAATGACACCTCGGATTCAGATGGCTCCAAGTCCAGTACACTTTTGATGAGAATTGTGCTACATACAACGAAGAACATGTACAGCTAGGTTATGAAAAAGGGCAACGAGTTGGAGAAATTATAGAAAAGGATTAGAAAATATGCGACCATGCTGAGTAATGCAGGGAGAATCTCTCAGTGCCAGATCGTTGTCACTGGCATTACAGATGGAATGCACTATTTAACTCGGGAATTACAATGAGACTATTTGGTAGTCAGCCAATGATTTGGTCTTGCTACTCAGGTAAACTACTGCGGTTCCCTTCTCTGTATCCGAGTGCCATTGATTATCGCCCTATCAACCGTGTCTTTCAATACCAAGTGTTCATAGCGGCCTCAACGGAGTGCACTCAGAACACCATTTTTAGAATGATTTGAGAAACCATCACGTTGCATTGAAAATGAAACGATGTGATTGGATCCGCTTCCGTTCAGTTTACCCTACTGATCAATTGGTCACACGTTTTATCTACCCCCCCCCCCCCCCGATTGTCACGTTCTTAATGTATTGAAATGAGACAATCGCCAGTTTGCATGTCGTCGCCCTCGCGGACGGACGTCGATTCGGTGAATCAGTGAAGCCGTGCGATTTGCGCGGGGCGGATTGGCTGGATCAGGCTCGATAAACACCAAGGCTGACTCACTGTTTCATGCGTGCTAAGCTAAGGCATACCTGGTCGTAGTCGATCGGACATTGGCGCGAGATCAGTCACAAAATATAGTAACAATGTAACAACGGTGAGGATCGACTTAAGTCCTCACGATGTACTCCAAGCCATGCACTTATGTAGATCATGGACCTATTCGAATGGCAAATTTTCTTGATAGGCTTAGATCGGAGTTATTGAGGTGAGCTTTGGTGACCGGGCTGTTTTTCATCAATGTTCTAGGAACCAAAACCAGTTATACCTTAACTGTAGCTCTCTCACTCCTGGCTCAATAACCCGTAGAACTGAACGAAACAGAACTCAGTCGATTCGTTTGATCTTAAGAGATTTTTTCGACGTTGAAAGCAGATACTCGTTGTCAGAACAGGTATTGCTACGTAAAGATTATCGATAAATTACATAACATTTCAGCGAACATTTTTTCACAAGTTCGCGTTTATCAAGCAGACTGAGCGAACAAGTAATGACCGCTGTGGGGACACAAAGAATGAACTGTAGTAATCTTCTGGCAGAAATGCAAGATAATTCGATGGAAATGAACGTCAGTATTTTTTAAGATGGATTCGTTCAAAGAGGCAGTTATAGTCGGTCAGTTAGACTAACTGATAAACGGCGCGATGTTTGCATCACTTCAAAACCTAAGAAAGAAAATGGGAAGTTTCGGTCGATTATTTCATCATCGGTACTGCTAAANTTTATCTTATGTTGATCTCTGTGATTCCAATCAGCTCGCCTATTGTAAGCGTCGTTCTACTGCAGATGCGGTTTCCTGTCTTACACATACGGTTTTACCCATCGTCAATCAAATTTGTTCATGTACAAACGATTTTAACTCAGTGGATAGAAACACCCGATTGACACTGTTAGATCAGCAAAATCTCCCGGTACATCTGCTGCATTGGTTGCATGAGTATTTTGCTGACTGACGCCAGTTCACATGTCCTAATAGTGTTAGGTCTTCCACTGTTAAGGTCAACTAGTGTGCTCACATTTAAGTATGCCAATGACTTAAACAATTCCTTCCATCAATCCCCTTCAATCAGCCACAAGTTCCATAAGTTTCTCAAATCAATCTTAAAATAGGATCGGTTATTGAGTGCATATGCTGAACCCGCTCATGCTCTGATCCATCTCAATGTTCACGACTGAGCGCGGTGATTGGTTCATGGGAGCATCTTGACATGGCACACTATCTCACCGGCATAGGTCAATTACCCCCGGTCTGTTCATTCTCGTCCAAACCTCACTCCCAGACGAGGGCGGCAGGAGGATGAACAATCTGATCCCACTCCACCTCACCGAAATATTTATTCTGGGTGGTTCACTCAAAAAGTACTTTTGCTTGTTTTCGGAGAAATCTGTTCATTCCGACTGGACTGGTATTGGGAGAGACCCGCTCCAAAAGGTTATGGGTGACGGTCCAAGCAACGATCACTTTGTGCGAGGCGGTTAGCCTACTCACTTGAAGTTAAAACCCTATGGTGTTGTAAACCATCAGCTACATAATTATTCCGGTTTGAATTAATGAACGGGAACACTGAAAAAAATTGTCGATATCTCAGTTCTGGACCTGGATGGTCTATACAGTAGCATGCGAATCCTTGAATTTAGGTGATTCTATCCAACGTGGGTATGTCCAAATATGTTTCGTGCATGGTAAAATGGAGGCTATTTTCGAGCACACGTCGACAACCGGGATAAGTTTATACACCAAATTCGAAAACAAGATACCCAACTGAGGTATCCGCAATGTTCCAATTACGGGTCGTTAAGGTTTCCGGAAAAAGCTATTGCGTTGCGCATTGAACGGTTTCGATAGATTACAAGTGGTTTTGGTGATTTTGAAGCTAGCGGCTAATATATATTCTTCCGCTCGAACACAGACAAGTTGTGCGGTTACCATAATTGGCGGTCAGTTGACTGTTAGGTCATAGATGAGAAGAATTGTCCAGCATTTAAACCATGTAAGGTTTGATGCCGCACTAGTCAACTTGGTGCTCGTATCTCATTTCTTGTCTTATTACCCACATTTTCACATTATCCACATTCTCCATGCCAAGGCCTTCATGTTCAGCTATTTTTATTCTTACTATTTGTCTACTTATAAGTAGTAATAATGTGAATAGATGTTTCAACTATTCTCATGGCCCATTTTCGAAACACGTCACTATGCTCATCTTCAAGAATAGAAATGGTCTGTTTACGGTCGGTAGAAAAGAGAAGGATGTATAACAAAAGGTGCTCTTACTGTGAGCAGTGGTGCAAGCAGAAAAAGAATAAATGTTTGAACTTATGCTCTTCTTCGACACTGACTTCACCATTTTCCTATGGGAACAATGGCTTCAGTTGTACATTATTCTATCAGTAAACTTATCGTGGGCAGTTAAATGCTTACAGATAACAAAATAAGTGAATACACCGTTGGTTAGGAATATTTGCAGACGTCGAAGCTGTGGGGCTTACGTCGAACGAAAAGAATGAAGAAAACAGGATCAAAAAATCCCACAGAGTTGATAGACAAAGAAGGTTATATTTTTGCCGCTGAAAGTAAACCGGGTCGTATGAGAAAAGTAGTTTACAAGGCAATTCAGTGAAGCTGAAATTTAGACACCTAACAAGGAGAAAGATCGTTTATTATATAGATAATCTGATACTGCTGGAAGTGGTTCTTTTTTACCGAAATTGATAAAGACACTTGTGTAGATTAGTTGCAAAGTATGGACAGCAGAACAGCCGCTCCAGTGCGGGCACTCGGTGCACAACACCGAATCCTCAAGATCTACCGCTGGAAAGTTTTGCCACTGCTTATATCCAAGTAACCCCGAAAATATCACAGTCAGACAGCGTTCGTTCTTCGTGAAATTTCGCCTATCGCTGAAAACAATGCTGCAGCGGGTACTGCACTTTTTGTTGCATTAAAACGTGTCTACCTTTTTTAATGGACTATCCCAGAGATCTGCAATATAATGGTACAATTATTGAAGAGGTGTTTGCCACCGAAATAAGCGTGTGTGTGATACGATAAGGATGTTGACGTATAGATAGCCACTATTTCCATCGCCTCTGACCCCTCCTAAACTAACATAAATCATTTCTCAAAAACATACTACTCACAACAGAAACGAAAATGTCCCATTTTCGGTGCCAAAAGTACACGTGCGCCATGCATTCAATACATAAACCGCCGTGCGAAGGATGTCGAATGGGTAGTTCGCTATCAAGGGGTATTGATATAATCCAGGGATGTCAAAAAAACATCATCTCCCTTGTCTAATGAGAACGTCACAGAGAGCACGTTAAACACGTTCAGTGATATCAAGGACAGTTACTGTTCGTTTTTTCCAAAAAATAATTAAGTAGCATAGAGGCGCAAGTAATCGGTCTTTAGGTTGTAGACATTTTAGGCAAGATGTGCTGTATATAAGAGAATCATCAGTAACAAAAGTTCGTTCCAGAGGATAAGCACAATTTAAATAAAATCTATTGTAGGGGACGCCACTTGTTCAGTCCATGTTTTCGGCACAGTAGGTGATGTGGACTTCGGACTAGTAGCTTTGCCGGCTTTCGGATGCCTCCGAATCTCCAAATCCTCAGAAGTAGAGACTGAATTAATGTCTTCGAGAAATAGGAATGATGGAGAGGGAGCCCATTTCCCTCGATTAGTAAGGTAAATTTTCAGTACTGGATATCTTTTCAGGAGTTCTCACGAGCACTATAGAGCTGTTTTAGGGGTGCTCACACCTAGCGACAGTTCTTGTGACCCAGGATGGACTCAATGGTAATTCAATTCGGGTGTCATATTTCAGTTATGATAAAATCTGTTAGCTGTTTTACAACTTTACGCATACCAACCCCATTGATATTTTGTTTCTACAGCGTAGCGGTTTTAGCAGAGACGATGAAAACACGTCATTTCTGATATGGAAGGTCACAATTGGACAAAGAAGATCATAGAAAAAGTCATTAGGCGAACGAGATGTTCACATCTGGAGAAGTTACTGGAAATGAAAAATACGGAGACGTCGGCGCTACCTCTAGGACTATTTCTTTAGGGAATAAATTCACTTTCTAAAGTTTTTGGACGATATTCGTAAAAGACGAAGGTTATCATTTTGACAATAAATTTTGAATTGTAATAAGATAGTGTAGTGATCCAAGATGCCAAAGGGGTTTGTTTATTATTGGGAAAGATTTGGGAATGGCTCACTAAAGCACTGACAAGTTAGGACCCGTGTCGGTTAGGGAAAAGTACCAGGGTAAAACCTTCATATTCAATGCGTTCAAGTGAAGTGAAGTCATGTCAAGTCAAGTTAAGTCAGTAGTTGCTTTATGTACACAGATGAGTAGATTTTGGGCATTTTAAACCATATTTTTGAATGCAAATTTGCAAAATCAGGTAAAATGAAATTAAAATATTTATTCATCGACATTTTCGATGAATCAAGTAATTAGGTAATCGCGTGGAAACTTTCACTTTAGCAACACACAATGGTGCGATAGCCAAACAGCACTGTTAGATGAAGATACACATGCAAGTAAAAGTTTGAACTTTGGCTGATATAGATACAACCTTTGAAAGTTCAATGAGTAATGGATGAGAAGTGTCTGAGGGTATTATGGCAATGAGTGTTTCACATACAATAGGACACTAACTCTAGCTCCCTAACTCCGCTCAGCGTTATAGGGTTATCGTCTTCCTTGTTGTCTAAGTGACGCAAGAATGTTAGAGGTGCGCATTCTTATCGATCCTCTAGCCATACATGCATTGGTCCGCGGCAGACATTGAACAGTACTGTTCAAGAATGCTTTTTCCCGAGGACCTAGTTCAAGGTCATTTCTATTTGATCGATGTATCCAAACCGGTTCTGATCAGCAAGTTGTCTTGTGTGTCCCGATGTCCTGTTTTGGTTTCCATAACAAAACTATAGATTCGCATTGCGATTGGAATTAGGTTTTATTGGAAACATAAAATAGCGAGCAAGATGGGTTTTGGTGAATTCATCCTCTGACTAACACTCATCGATCATAAAGCCCCCTATATATGCTTGAGGATGTCTACAGTGGCTTTTCTACCATATGTGGCGTAAGAGGTAGAGCTACCTTCAGAATATTTCAGTGCTTGTCAATAGTCAGTTTAGGTAAAAAGACCTAACTGTCATGAACATGCACCCTTAGACACGAACCTTAGGTTTTACCAATGGGCGCACACTTCACCTGTAAAATCTTCTGTGAAAAGGTTAGGATTATGTAATTTAAGTAAGATCATAAAAGGACCCATCTACATCTGATTTATTCTAAAAAGAGTTAGTATAAACAAACACTATAACAGCCGCAATGTCCAAATCCCTTGGAATCGCCAAATCATAATTTCGACTTCTTTTAGATTAATCTGTTGTATTTTCCGATATTGGATATTAAAAATTATTTTTCCATTTTTTCACCTGTCAGACGAGATAACACATAATCACTGTGGTAGATGGACAAAGTAGTCGGAAAAATCTCAACCCATCCCACACGCAAAATGTTTGACCGAAGGTTCGTAATGATGCTGATCAGGTGGTTTTAAAAAAGATGGATCTGTGGAACCTACATCATGAAATCCTGGCATCACTAACAAGTCATTATGTCACTGCTTTTTCGCAAACCGTTACTAATGCTAATGCTTTAAACATTCTAAAGATGGGCGCGGATGATTCCTTGCACGACATCAAAGCGGTAGCAAGGAAGTCATTTATGGATTGAGAAGGTACTCTTGGAGTCGTGTGGCTCTTCATTTCTCTCTTTCTCCTTTTTCTTAGGCGAACAGTTCCCCTGATAAATTCTTTGTTTTCTTTTTTCATTTCATGTTTTTGTTTATTAAAATAGACCACTCAAAAGTCTGGTATCTCAGAAATCCATTTAAAAAATAACGCTACGGTATCACGATACTAAAAATTACAAACGCTGCAAGTTTACTTCAGACTAGCAAGGAATCGTGCTTATTTTCAGTTTTTGATTTTAATGGAGCAGTTTTGTCATTATGTAACCATGACCTCCGTCCAGTATTGGTTAACCACCAGCACCAGCACAAGCATTGGCACTACCACCCACTATATTCTTTTTTCAGTGTTTTTGGTCTATTTGGAGAGCCTGAAGCAGTTTAGTTGCCTAATAATATCCATTTACAGGCAGGCGATGATCGATCGAAAAAGGAATAAGACAGTGGTCGGATTATTTTAACTTCAAGTATCTGGCATGATCGCAGATTTCAGTTTTAACAATCCTAACGCAGAGTTGACGATGAAACAATTTAGTTACTTCTGAGTAGAATGTTTCAAACATATAAATGTCGGATTACCGTGTACGAAGGAATTTATGAAAAGAACGGAACGCACGATGGGAACACAAATACTGAGTGTCTCTGATGTGATTAAAGAATGAACAACCGCGGGTGTTTAGGCAGTTCCGTGTTTATTCTTTCCACCCCTACGTGTAATTATTTACATATTTTGTGCTGTACTGACAAAACTGGAAGACACCAAAAGCGTTCTTGTTTGCCATCTCATGATTGCAGGTATGTTCAGAAGGCCACAAGTGACAAATAATTTGTCACATTTGAGGGTATTCGTGTGTGTGTTCGTGTCGGTGTCCGTGTTCGCGCTTGCGCCCGCGGACGTGTGTTTGTGATCGGTAACGCCTGTTTCGTTCACTGGAAGGAATACACGCATACACATTGTTTGAACAAACTGTCATAACCACACCCTGAAATCCAAGCCACAACAGAAAATTTGACAACTATTTACCCCACTTCCACCGGATCGATGTGGAAAAAACTGTCAGACCGTATATCAAGTGGTTTCGTGAAGTGCATTATTGTGTACCCTATTGTATTGATCAGTAATTCTCAAGTTAATTACGGTTAATCGGATTTGGGAATAAAGCATATTAAAATATCCATGGTCATTACTCTCAATTATTCTGTAAACTCCGTCAGTAAGTTTGCTCAAATCAGATCCCCGAATCGATAGTCCAGCATTTGATGCCAGACGAAATACCCTCAGATGATACTGGTGGTTATCTCGTCAATCAGTAAACTCGATAATCAAAGAGGATTGATTGTACTAAAGTGTTAGGTACGGGGTACGGCACGAAATCTAAAGGGATTCTCAATTAAGAGATTCATGAAAAGTTATGATATTGTTGAACGTGGAAGTTTCATTAATAAATAAATCAAGATAGAGGGCGACAAATTCCAGGAGATATTCTGGTCATGATTGGTGCGCCAAGCCTTCGCGGAATATGCCTTATGGCATTTGAAGGTGATGCTCCACGATCACTCCCTTAGTGATCACTGTATGAGGAATGTGATAGGTGCTCCCTAAAAATTGCTTTGTTCTGGGACAATCAGTCAGAATGAGGATGGGCGAACCTAGTTGATTGGTCGGAACTAATTAAGAATCAAGATGACCGACGACAATCAAGTCAAACATTCCCATGTCCTCTTTTGTCCATATAATAAGTTTGCTTTTATACAATAGATTAATTCTTACAAGCATCCAACTGTGTTCCATTTTACTACCTATGAAATCGCTATCTGGACGAAAAACATTAGTGGAAGACCATGATTCAGGAATCCAGGATCTATAAACTAATCCGCGCGGTTATAAAAGGACAACCATTGTGTTGGAAATGATTTAAAAACCCAAGCAGCCCTATTATTTTGGCGAACACTATACAAAACAAAACAAACATTTATTAAGACAACATGCGAGGCGCTCGGATAGAACCATACCCTCAATCCTAAAATGAAAGCGATTTTTCCATATTTTAATTTAGCTACTCGGAAATAACAAGTAGTAAAGTATTTTCATTAATATTTTCATGTTCATTGAGCCGACTCCGACAGTCATTGGGTGGTCTCGTGCATTCTTATGGGTTGACATAGACACTGCACATTCAGCACGTGCAAATGCAGATCAGTAGCAGGAGTACTATCTCAGAGTTCTAGTTATGTAAGAGAGTCTTTTACGACCCCAAAGCTAAATAGTTCAATGTGGCCGCAGGCTGAAAAAGCTTGCTAAACTTTCATTCCAAAAGCCGATCGATCCAATTTTGGGCATTATTGATGGGGCTTTTTTCCCACTTGTTCGTCCATATCACTGTTTTCAGCTGGCTTTGCTCCCTATGCAGTGATGCGCGAACGATCTACTCTATCATTTTTTTATTTGCTCCATAGCTGCTCGTCCTTTGTAACACTCGAATCGAAAGACTGACTCTGATCAAGTTTTCTGTGGTCGATATAAAGCATATTTTACCGGGGTCTGAAAGAATTGATTTGCGTTCGTTCGATTTTGAGGACAACCAATTAAATTTGTAGGTAAATATTATTCTGTGCGTTCCGGATACTGTTGCATGAAGCTTCAGGATCATTTGCAACGCGAGAAGATTTTATGAACAGTGAATCCCGTTTGGTGGAAGTTGGAGATATTGATCCTCTCAAAAGTTGTTCCTTTCTTCGTGAGCGGCATCAAACAGAAAATATTTTGCATGAGTTTTGCTTATGTGCAATCAACGTGGAGGAAGTTTACCGGAGGGGGTTTGATAACTAGGGCGCTTCACATGATTCAGTGCATATGAGTCGTGGGGTTTCGGTTCTCATGAGTTTCTCAGTAGCCCAATCCACACAGACAAAACCACATATTGTCAATTTGTTGCAAGTTTATCGGCTTGTTTGATTTCATCAAGGAATCTATGCGAAAGTGCACCGGAATACGGGGTACGAAACTTTTGTCTTATTACTTATTTTTACATTTCCTGCTGCGCTGAGCCCATCGCACACAGAGTTTTGTTCTAAAGCTTGATGCACCATATTGCACCACGGTCTTTCGGTTTGGTTAGACAACAAATAACAAGCGGAAATAGATGAGGGATATGACAAAAAGTCGATTGGCCTCTCAGAGATTATGTAAAAACCCTACGAAACGTGGTGATTCACCAGAAGAACCGCCGAATTCGAAATATATTGCTGAGTAACAAAATTAATCTATGGTTCATTTGCACTTTTTTATTTGACAAAATTTTATAAATAGCAGGATATTATCCAAACTCATCGACCCAGTAACCCACACTTCCATTGGACTAATCTGTGGGCTTGGCAAGGAAATTCGGCCGTTTTGCTTTAACCTTTCACTTGTAGTGGAAGACAAGTAACGGTTGTCAGTTATTGCAAGATGGACTTAACGGACGGTGAAAAAGCGCATTTGGTCTGGCTGTACGCGTGAGGTCGGAATTTTGGGAATCATTCAACAATTACTAAAGCCAAACCAAATGTACTTGGGCAGCTCATTTACTTGTGGGCAACATCGAAAAAGTGCTGAAAGGGACGTCTATTATTATCTGGCCAAATGAACTTGGTTATCGTTGACGGTCCCCACTCGGCTTGGCATACGGCCGACAACACTTGACGTGCAATATTCGAATCGTCTTACTCACAGGGAAACAGAGGATTTTGATCACCAGGTAACTGATCAGACTGTTTGTCATTTTGATTGTACACGATATAGCTTAATCCATCTTTGGCAGCATTTTGTATACATCAGACCTCTCTACACTAGCCTTCGGAATTATGATTCAGTTGAAATGATTCCAACATAAGTGCTTGTTACATGAAAGCAATGGAAGATTCAGCTCGATTATATAGGAGATTCCATCATTATATAGAGTGCACGTAGAGTGAGCTGAAAAGTTATAAAGCCATGTACACAACGAGATCCTCTAGATGGTCAAATAAAATCCTCACATGAGACAATCATATGCATATGAGAAATAATGGGAATTGAGTGTAGTGTGCAACAAGGCCATTACGTTCGGGTAATTTCACGAACAATAGAGTCTCAGTTGAAGAGAAGCTTGATAGACAACGTTTTCTTCTCNATTTTACTGGCTTTGGTAGTTCATTTCAGTGCTTTTCAATAAATCCTCCCTAAAACCCCTTTTCAGAAGTTACTATTTATAAATATTACCTCCACTGATACTTGGGAAAATGTACACACTCGGAATAAATAGGGGTTCCCCAAAGTGTTGTATAACTGATTTTCGGTCTGTTCATGTTATTCAGGCTTCGTACACAGGCTGATGCACAAATAAACACGAAAGGCAAAACCATAGGTGTTGTGTCCCATGTTAAGTAGGTAGATAAGCATTCAGTGAATTAAGCAATACGTTTATTGTAGACGACACATATGTAGACCGGTGAGCAAGCAGGAACGAGCAACGTGCAGGAAGGCAGACAGGTAGACAGGGCGACAACTGACTTAGGCGCTACACAACATCCGTATGCCATCGAGTAGGCATTCAAAATTTCAACGAATTCATCAGTGAGGGCAGCTCAATACAAATATCCGATTGGCTGGAGCCGATCGATATTGTAGCAGGGTCAATCCTCATGGCGTATGTGCGTGTGTACTAGCTGACAGCATTTGTCTGTCGATGGATCAATCAATCGATCCAGTTGCAGGCATACATGACAAACGTATCAGTCAATTGGAGACCACAACAATAGGTGAATGCAATGACATTACGATAAAAACAGGGGATGTATTTTTTTTTATCAGATCTTGGAATTTTCACCTTTTTGGTGCAGTTAAGCACATTGGTTTAGTCACGCAGTTCAGAACTAGCGATAGATGCAATTTAATTAGATGTGATGGGCAGGGTTGAAAGAGTAGTTGACTAATGACTAGACGCACAAACATCAGCTTTGAAAAAGAAACAGGTTTTAAGAGGGAAGCTGTAATGTGTTGTCGATAGTTGAATAAAATTGGTTTTCGGACCCAAATGAGGTAAAAGGCGAAATAGAGGACAGAAAATGGAGTACAGAGCCAATATTACGGTTCAAGTCACGACCATTACTAAGAGCAATTTATGATTGATTGGAGATAGCGCGTAACCAATGATTTCGTAGGTATTGTTATTCATGATGTGTGAAAAAGTAGACAGTGGGCATTCTCTTTATGGAACATGGATTAGCGAACCGCACAAGGATTGGACAGGTAAGCTGTGATATTACCTCGGACGACAGCAGAGCCGTCGGGTTTCACAAACAGAAGCCATTCGTACGAGGCCATGGGGTTGAGTTGTTCCCAGCTCCGGTTTACCAAAATCGCGCATCAAAACTGTGACGGGATGCATTCACATGAAACAAGTTAATCAACCGTGTCCTCCTTATGCTATAGCGCAGTAGTAAAGGCCGGTCACGGAACAAAGAAAACCATGAGCACGTTTGATTAGGTACGACTGATCCTCTCTCAAACATCAAGATGATGCACATCTGCACATCTGTGACAGCTCCTACCAGACATCGAAGAAAGGCTCAATTCTTCATCCTTGAACTGTTCCTACTGGGATGGATTGATGTTTAAGAACGATACATAGACCGATAGCTCTGTGGTTGGATTATCTTAACGTGATTTCTTTAATTAGCTGTGAATCGTGTGTCGAGCTGTAGGTGTCACCTTATCAGTTTCGGGTTGTGCTGAACATTGTCTCGAGCGTTCTTTCCGTCCGCTTTGTTTGCTTACCTCGTTAGAGACACTGCTCTTCTTTCCATTGTTTTCTATATCCCTCTATCCGTCAAGTTTTATCACAGTAGTACCCAAATAGTTATCTGGGGTTTACATTACAACTGAATTATCTTTTATCGCTATAGCTTTCGGGGAATCCGAAAAAAGACACGAAGTCATTTGCCCGACATATATATATGAGGAATTATGGTGAGAAATTAAGGACGTCTCTGTTACTAATCTGTTCGTAAAACTCAGATTTATATGGAGTTAATTTGAAGCATTTTACCTTCTCTGATTATCCTTATTTTTTATTGGAGGAATGTTTGGTCATACTTATCAATTTTTCTTTTGGTTCAGCATACTAGCATTGTTCTGAATCAGGTTCTTTCCCAGTGTTGATTCTGTTTTACCGGTTCTTTCCAATGTCCCCAGTCTGCATTGCTCTTGGTCGCTTATTGACCGCATTTATCGATTAGACTTTGATCCACAGTAGCTTATCTTCACGTAAGCTTATCTATGCGCCCACGTTTTGACTACTTGACTCGATTCCTTGTCCACTTGGCATCCCACCTCCCCTATGTTGGCACCCATTGCCAATTCAATGTGAAAAGATCAGTTCTATGGGTGTGGCGTCGTAGATCAGCTGGTAGAGTATGCGCATACCAAGCGTAGGCGGCGTCCATGCGTGGGTTCGAATCCCACCGAGGCTACTGAACTTTTCACAATCGACATACAAAATTCATGTTCGATCATGTGACCTTCCGATTGCCTCCTCACAGGCATGGACACACACGCACGCACCCGTGTCCCTATATCTCACTCTCACACACACACGTGCACCTTCTCCGGCACATGTTTAACTGTTTGACTGTTTACCTGTGACATGACTCTTGTGACCTTGTACCCCGACTGTGCTTGGACAGTCCTCGTGACAGTCNGTCCGGCCAGTTTTGCTTTGTTCGGCCACCGAACGTTTTGTCCGCTCGATTGGCCTTAGTAGCTGTCATCTGTATCAGCCTAGATCGATTGACTGTTTGATGAACTCCCTGTGAGAACGCCACGAATTGAGGTTTGTACCCGTGATTGTGATGTAACCATTATTTACCTGTAGTACCGCCTTTATCGAACGCTAGTCAATCGATCGTACTTAGTTTGATTCCATCTTTGGCTTGGTGCGTCACTGAACCTTGGCCTAGATCCCGAACAGATCTAATACCTAGAGCTGGGAACAGTTTTACTTCAAGTAACCGGTATTATGAAAATGTGTTTTGGGTCCCCAAGGCTAAAGGTATCAACAAAGAACACTACCGGAAACTAGACCAGAATTAGACCAGAATTCAGAGGAAATATTGCTGAATGATGTTCAAATATTTTGGTAGATTCCGACAAGCAAGCGACTGCTAATTTGCCCCCAAAACAAACAAGATCACAAATTTTCGATATTTATTTAGTTTACAACCAGTTGCACACGATCCATTAAAAGTGACTAATGTGCCCCATTTCTGATTTTATTACGCGCCCTATTCGGGATGAGACAGATATTAAGAAATGTGGGAAAAATTTGACTGGATTGGTATTCAGTGGCAACAATGAGTGAGGAAAATTTAGACTAACCATAATAATAAGATTGGAATAGAAAACCGTTGTGACAAATGAAAATTCATGTAATAAAGGACAAAAGTCGGTAGTTCAAGAGTACCTCAACCATCCAACTTCGACACGCAGTCAACGTACCCACCTCACATGGGCAACATCATCCAGTCAAGATCTTGATCACTAGGCTAGCCGCATCTAAAAATGTATCCCGGACAGAAAAAGCCTCGTCTCTTTCACTATTCAATTGCTGTTTCTGTTCTCGATCATAATTGATGCAATTTTAAATATGATAAATTGCACAGTTGATCAGTAGTTGAGAACAACCATGTTTTCTAAACTGTTTTCTTTCAATGGGTACTTCATTTGTTTTTCCCTCGAGTCAGTGTCGTTTATTCTGGGAACCAAAATAATGCAAAAGTAAGGTATCAAAGGAGACCAGATCCTTTTGAAAATAGTTGTGTTTAAAAAAAGTGATTCTGTGCGAATCAACCCTATGAGTGCGGGTGTTGATGAGCGATTCATTTTGTGGTCCCATACATCCACCAATGATGCCTGTGATCACACAACACAGAAGCGTGAATGGTTTGGAAAACACGTTACTCGTCGAATAAATCCACAGATGATCTGAACATGTCACATGATCCGATTTACTAACACATCATATCCAAACAACGAAATTCATGGGGAACACGTTTTGTGGAGCCATGGTACAAAGGAAATGGGAAAACGTACTTTTTTTCGGGCATTTGCTCTTATCGCCTACTTTGTATGGTCTTTGACTCACATAGTTGCCGCTGAAAGTGGATGATGAAACAAACGTGATACTACAACTTTGGAACTTAGCGACCAGAATTCAGATTAAAGGCTATCGATAGATAAGTAAAATGTATATTAAATGATGGGTTAATGACCCAGCCTCTCTCGAGCAATTTCGAATAAGTGGTAAACGAGAAACATCAGTCGTATCACGGGTTTCCTAGTATGCATCCAAGTGCTTACTCATCGAATAGCTACAATAATACGCATGATAAACCTGTCCAACTGTAATACAATTTATATAACAACCTTCGAGCTGGAAGTGAGAATTTCGATTGATGCTAAAAGTGTGAAAGTGTGTGCTGTAAATAAGAACAGTGATGTGTACACATACAATTGAATGAGCGTTGTTCAAACAGAATAGATTGATGCGAATGTGCTCACCCCGGGCCGTAGTTGCACACAATCGAAAATCCATATGGGAACTGGTTTCTCGGGCATTGGGTCACACCACAACCCAATTGCGTGCTACCTGCCCAAACGA
>UZAN01042404.1:37671-48610 GCA_900618425.1 Echinostoma caproni
CATTTCCTGTTTTGATGGAACTGTCTGTCACCGGTCCCTGCTATTTAATCCACATGCACTCATAACTCACCTGAGTGTAGTGACCACAAACTTTCGTGCAATTATTGTTAGCATAATCGTAATTCTTATGCTCGTCAAACCATGCGTAGAATCCGCTGGGAATGGAAGTAGAAAGAACGGGGGTACGAGAATGAGGGATATGAACTTTGGAACCGCGCACGGAATCATGCTAAGTGAATGGAAGCACCGCAGTTCAGCACTTTGAAGGACTTACTTTTCCACTAATGAATTACCGGCAAAGTTCTGCCCGACCCATCTGAACGGAGCCACTAACCTATCCTGGTTCCTGTCGTGACCAACTTTACATTTGTCACTCCACGTTTGGGCCTTTTCGGCAAGTTGATCGTTCCATGTCTAAAATTTCGAGAGAGAGAGAGAGGCAAATAGCAGAGAGTGAATGAAACATTCGAGGGTGTATTGTGTGACTGCATGTGTGCTGACTGGATGTACAAACAGTACCAGGAGTGGTCATTGTCACAACTACACAGTCAAACGTGTGAACAATCCGCTTAAGATCACTCACCATTTTGGGCATTTGCGCGGCTGGGGGTTGTCCGGGAACCGTACAATTCAGAATTTTTTCCCTGAACGTATTGTGCAGCAGCAGCAGCAGGGTCTTGTGTTCGGCTGAGATGGCCGCGGTAGTGGTCGTGTACAGGCAGATAGCCAGAAATGAAATGAACAGTTGCATTTCTAGCAGTCAAAACGTCGTCGGGACACGATTGAGTGTAATGCACAACTGAGCTTTTATACCATTCTACTTGAATCATTCTGTGCACATGGAAACCGAGATCAGTGATTTTTCCACATATTGAGTTATTGTCATACGAGGAAAGTAGATTCTATACACTATTTTTAAATCAGTATTGACATTAAAAAATAATTAGTTGACAGTTTGTCATTTACCAAGTGGATTATCAGAAGAAAAATTCACTAGGATCGATTCAAATCGATTTCATTTTTAATTATTCACGGACTGCATACACAACATTGCACTGCACACGTGATTTCATTGATGATTCTCCACCTTGCATGATGGGATCAAACCATTGAACTGTAGATGAAATAAGCACAAATTACTCCGTGGAATACGCACATCGAATTCGGTGGAGAGCTTAGGTTTTGACTGATTGAATTCAAACTGGCACAGGTTCCTTTTCACCTAGCACCTGGCACTGCCGCATAACTGCCTTGCATGTCCGTCGATCAATGTGATTTCCACCGCGCTCTCCATTGGCTTTATGCACCAACCGCTCGATCAATTCAAATGGAGGTTAGGCAGTTAATTAATCGATACAGTTCGGTAAATTTTTCTTGTTTTGAGCAGCTTTGGTGAGTTAATTGAACATTTTTCGAAAAAAAGCAATCGTAGCGCTACCCCGGTGGTAAGCAAACACGATATTATCACCCAGAAGGACGTAGTCGAATCCCATCGCCACCACCACTTGACCTCTCCCAAGGAGGTGTTGCATAGTAGCTCGTTGAGTGATCTCTTCCCCGTTTTTGAAAACTGCTCATTTTATATTCGAAAAAAGGAAGTAAAATAAAAAAATAAAAGAACACTAGAGGTAGGATAACCAAAATACGGTTGGGATAAATAATTACGGTGTTGGACGGTTGTGCCATCGATCGTTACAGTGTGCAATGATTTTTGACTTGTATTCATTGGAGCTTTATAGACCAAAACTACTACGGAGTGCAGTCACTAAGCAGCAGAACGATTAGGGTACTCAACTAGTCTTTTGTTCTGACGAGAAACTGACCACAACATAGTGAGCGGTGAAGTGGAGTGGAGGCTCATCTACTTGGATCAATCACACTTCCACCAGATTTGCCAACCGAGATGCCAAATTAAGACAACCCATACCCTGGAGGACCAAGTGACTGAACTCTGCCGGCCCTCTACTTTCCACTCGTACATTATTAGGTCTTCGGTTTATTAAAGGCCATCTTGTGTAGTTCGTTGAGGTATAGAGGTGCTACGCGCTGTCTTTGCCCGGCTGACTACCATTCATGTTCTATTTAAACTTTATATGGTCTGCCATCCCAAGTTTTATATCCACGATTGCTGGTTCCCTTTGTGTTCTGTATATTCTGCCCAAATTTTGAAAGCACTAAAGATTATATTTCAAGTTAAAAACTACACATTCCAGCCATCACAAGGAATGTACATAACGGGGTTGAATGTTAACAGACAACAGAGAAACATTTCATAAGACAAAGTTGAATGGCTTTCCTCTTTTCGTTTGCGAGTAACCGTGTAGGCCAGGGCATAGGTGAATTTCAGTAAACATTTGAGCCTGATGGTATGCATTGGATTTCCGAGAGTGAGGAGAACGAGATGGGAACGACTAATTGTCAGTTCTGTGTGTAATGGGAGGTCAGGGACCACGAAAATCACCTCCGCACACGGGAGGTTGTATGATACTGTGCAGGTTCGACAGTCAACTCATTTACAGAAATGGGAGACCTGAGGTGAATAATAGGTAAACCACGAAGATCGCTATTTAGATTAACTCCAAGATGATTGACAGAGTTCAGCCTAGAGAAAGCATTATTATTTATCGCTGTGGGGACTATCGATGATTAAGAATGTGCAAAACTACGTAAAATTTCAACACATTTGCTAGACTGCAAGCTTAGTCCCGATTGGGAGGAGATTGACTGAATTTGACCAATATTTTCGATGAAGAAGCTTAGATCGGAGGAAGCAGAAATGGGTTTGCAGAGTATAACATCTGAATATTACAAAATATGTGCACAAGGAATATCCCAAATGTAAGCGAAAATGTAGCATGAAGATAGCACAGCTCCTTGAATAACTCTGGAGTTATTGACTGAAGTTCTCCTAGATCTATGGATTTGTTCTCTATTGGTAAAATAGTTGGACAGTCAAGCTAACAGTTGTTTGAGGCATTCAGTAGTTTCCAGCTTTTGTAACAACTTTGATTGAGGAATGGAATCGAATGTTGAAGAACAGTCGAGAAAAATACAGCGAACAGACTAAGTAGAGTTATTCAAAGACTTGGTGATGTAATAAATAAGGGTGGAGACTGGGCCAAGATCATCGAGAATGAGTATTGACTGCTAAAGGCGTTTGAGGACAAACTTTCCAATTAGCCTACGGACTGAAAGTATTTGGAGAGGATAGACGATTTAGATGCTTTGGGTATTAAAAATGATTGGGACCGTCCTCTAACAGTCTGAGATGGTTGAAGTATCAAGTGATTTATTTACAATGGAGGTGACTGTCCCAACTAGGGAAGCGGCACCAAATTTGAAGATTGTCAGAGGTAACCGATCTGGATCTGTAGCAGAAGAAGAAATGCAAATATTTAAACGTTTTACAGATTATAATTTGAAAATGGTTCCGCCTTACAAATATTATGTAGTGCGTAGGTAGGAATAATGTCCGACGACTGGTGTAGGAATGCTGGATTAAGATAGTCAACATCAACACCCGTCTTCAACTGTACTTTCTGCCTTCCACAGCCAAGTTTGATACCTTGTCACGGTTGTTTTTTTTATTCTAGTCATCAGATTCCATCAGAGAATAGTGCGGCTAGTCTATTTATGTTAGTGTTGATAGGCTTGGGNTTGGGCAAGAGCCTGACAGCTGAAGGATTACGAGACTTGTGTGTTATGTATAGTTTATTAAGCACCGTGTGAGTAAAACGGGAAAATCTTGGGTGACATTGCGCGGTTTGACACTCAACACCTATTGAGTAGTACTGAAAAGTAACTTGGGATTTGTCACACCAAGAAAAATAAACATGTCTAGCAACATCCACTTCAGTCATCTTCCCATTCCACGAACTTGTCGGTGAACTTGAAAACCGTCCATCAACACGATTATCATTTATATTCTAAACCAATCAGGATTATTGAACACAAACCATACAAGTTTTTATATAAAATCTCAAATATAGGATACCAGCTAAATCCGAAATTTTCGGAAGCAGGGACCAAATGTTGACACTGACAAATGGGGGAAGAGTCATCTTGATCAAAGTGGTAACTTATCGGCCTGCATACTTTCGTTTATCTGTTTACGCTGGACAGCAAGAAACTGGAGCCTCACAAACCGATACACCATCAAAATATGTTCTGGCACGGCTGAGACAAATATTTTAATCCCGTGAGTGGCAACGACACATTACATTTGAAAATCCTACAATGTGGCGGGTAGGGTGTAAGTGTAGCACAGCCAATAGAAGGGCGTAATATAAACACGACTACAAAATTATGTACGCTCTCGCTCTTTCCGTCGCTCTTCTCGTTCGCTAAGCAAACACGTGCTCATATCTCGCACCAGCATTTGCAAACTGAACCGTAGCATTGATTCTGTACACCAATTTCTCCAATCGTCTTCTCCTCTCGCCCTGTTTTGACCGAAACACAAATCTCCCCCTCACCAGACATCAACCACCTCCTCAAGTTCCCAACTACACTTAACACCCTTCCTTTATACTGAAACCTGGTGTTTTCGTCTTAATGCACTGATTAGTCGCCTCCTCCAGAATACCAATCTTTTGCATTTCCAATCGTGAATTTCAGGTAATGTGGATGAAGCCGCAACTTTCTTCTCTTAACCATTACTTTTGTATTCTATTTAATTTCCCCAACAGTGGTGACCCCTCCATCTTCGATTATTTTATCTTTGAACATTAAACACTTGCTTGCGAACAATCTCAATCGTCATGTTACCATCTTGAGAGATTTCAACGTTGATAATCAGGAATTATTAATACATTGTTATTTGGGGCATTTTGCTTCGGTCAACAACGTGAGTTAACCAATTGACCTTTCCCAACGTGGCTCTAATTAACCTAATTCTCACTTCGGTCTCTTCTTTCTGCTCGGATATTTGTACTTTCCCTCTAGTCGATACCTCGAGTGCCCGTATTCTTTCTTGCTCTATTACGTTTACCAGCCACAATGAGCTACCCACCTCGAGACAACTCAGCCGGCTAGGACGGTTTTAATGATTTCCCAGTTGCTTACCCATCGAAAGTTTATTTTTTCTTCAAACCTTTACCATCTTCCTTTTCCATCTTCCCTAACATTGTTCTTCAAGGTATACATCTTTTATTATGCACTTTTGCGAACCCAGTAAACCCAAATTCGTCTAGAGGTTTAATCACGCCTAAAACACTCAGCTCTCCGCCTCTGTCGCCTCTCGCCCACTTTTGATTCTCAACATCTCTTCATGCAAGATAGGAAACGTTTCCATAAAAGCATTCAGGGCACTAAGAATGCTTTTTCCACTATGAAGCCTAACACTTAATCTCATCCGCTAGAGGTCGTCGAACATTTCGATCCCCTACCAAAGGAATTTCTGCCCTTAAAACTTACCTCAATCTGTAATTCTTCTTGAATGTCAATAACACTAGAAAACTAAGGTTTTCTCCTTGATTTGCCGTCACCTTCACCTTGCGTAATTATTTTATTTCTTCACCTTCTTTCCATTTCACTGACAGCTTTGTTCTATCTCATATTAGCACTAGGAAAATCCGTCAGGCCTTGTAGCTCTCTAAATGCAAACAAACCATCCGATCCATACGATGTTTCATCTATCTTTCTCAAAATGTTTGCTCCCAAGTTGGCTCATGTTGGTTCATTTTTCACTTCTTCTTTTCCGCTTTTTCTCCAACATTCTATTTTTCCAACCCTTTGGCAACATGCCCTTATTTTTCCCATTCCTAAACGCGGCGACCTTTCTGACCTCAGCAATTATCGATCCATTTATCTCACACCTGTTCTTTCGAAAGTACTTGAACCCATCATCTCAGACCAATGGAGCGCGTTCCAAAAACATGGAACGAGTACTGAGCAATAGCTAGTATAAATTCCGGCATCCTCCTTCCGCCGGTAACCTGCTTCTTCTTATCTCATAATCCTTGTCGGATGCATTTGCTAACCACAGAGAAACACTCTTGGTCTTGCTTGATAAATCAAGGGCCTTCGATAAAGTTGGACACGGGGGTCTACTGACTCTCCTATGGTGGATATCAAGTTTCCTCAGTAAGCGAACCAACTCCCGCCGAGTTGATGGGGTCTTAGCTCAGCCGTTCTTTGTGAGTGCTGATGTTCCCCAAGGTTCATTACTTACGTCGACCCCTCTTCTTTTATTTGCAGCTATGAAATACCCATGAGAAGTCGCATTTTCAATATCTTTCCACTTTCGAGAAAATACAACCCAACCGTATGCCCAATAACCAAGGTCCTGACTACGCAATGTTGCACCCCCTTCCAATATGTCGTGGTTCCTGATATCTACTCACTTGGTCGTTGACCGATATTCGGATTGGCTATTGACCGACGAATCTGTGATGTCGCATTTAATCAGTAATGTTTCACCTAGTGTGACACGAATATGAAACTGTTCGCTGATTGAATAAGCCTTGTGAGGAAGGCACACCAATGCCAGTAATAAAAGGCGTTCATTCGACTTCAAAATCTGCAAGTGTTTATCCGTTACGGACAATCAGACTGTGTTGCAAATGGTGAACCAGCCAGAGTTGCGTAGCTAAATCGCTTGGTATTTCTAAAAAATCTTTTCACAATGATATATCCTATCGAAGGACTATCGAGGAATTTGTGAACGCTTAAGTATCTCAGGAAAGATGCAACCTGAAAACAGACGAAAAGTTCAAGACAGTGAGTCAGGCGACCTTTGCATGGCTTACTGCCATGAAGGAAAAGCACGGAAAGTTGCCCATGGTAGAAAGCATCGTTGTATTATGTATTATAGATGGCTTGTGCAGGCGACTGTGCCCATATTTCAGTCGAAAATGTGTTCACCCTTACAGTGGAATAAAAATGAAATGAAAATAATATACAACAATGATAAAACGTAAATAGGTGTTCATCTTTGTAAGTTTAAAATTAGTTCGATACGGATCCTCACCGTTTCAGTGAAAATACGAGTCAAATAGGGAACCGTTGAGTTGCGGTAAATGTGTATACAGGAGGGTAAGNAGCGAAACTTGGATCGCGTTTAGCGTGGGAACGGCAAGCCGGTAAATCGGAACTGAGTGGATGACTGAGGTCACTGAGTATCTTGACAAAATATTGAAAATCGGTTCTCGTAGCTCGGGTGAACTGAATTCCATTTCGCCTGTTCGCCGAGCATGGAAATTTGTTTGCAAACAAACTTCCAAGCTCGGCGAACAGGCGAAATGGAATTCACTGAGTATCTTTTGAGCGAAGTTCTCCAATGAAATGATATGCAAATTACACAATTTCGTGATCAGAGTGTTTAAAGGATTAAGAGAAACACGGCTGATACTCGCCAAACCGTGACGTAGAGTAATAAAGTCCTTCCTAAACAGACCAGAGAAAGTAACGGGCGAACAATAAAGTATGATAGGAAAAATGCATTGATAAACACAGTTTTCATGCCTGACGCGAAATTGTCATAACTTGCTTATTTGAAAAGATAAGCGACGCAGTCTACCAACACAAGCAAGCACATGAGAAGACCACCTTAGATTGCTATCTATGGTAACTCCTAGATATTTCGTGGTACGTGTTCTGGTGATGAATAAGGAATTGATGGCTGAGGGATCCAGGGGTTATTCGGATCGGGAAAGACTAAACATGCGTTCAAAGCATTTAAAAGTATTCATTCGGAGACCGGATTGGTTCGAAAATGATTGAACTTGCAACAAAATGTCGGAAAATGATTCTCTGTCCGATTGATTTGAGATGGCTTGACATACGACCACATCATCGGCATACTTGAAGGTCTTGGCTGGTGGGATTGAGGGTAAATCACTGATGAAATCCGAAAATAGGTAGGGGGAGAGCACAGCACCCTGAGAGACTCCAGAATTATTCACTAACGGTTTTGAAGTAGTGCTGTTTGCTTTCGTCCTTTGAGTCCTTCCTGTGAAATAGTCTTTTAACCATGACAATAAGTTGGTGGGGCAACTGAATGACTCTAACTTTTGCAAGAGAAGAGATCGTGGAGCGGAATCAAAAGCCGAGGACTTGTCAAGGAAAAGAAAACGAGCCGACTTCTGAGAACTATCTAAGGATTGGCAAATAAAGTGCATCATTGAAGAGAAGGCATCCAAAGTGCATCTATTTGGCTTGTACGCAAACTGGAGGGGGTCACTGGGGACAATAATACCGGATTGCAAGCGGGTGAGAATAGCGTGCTCTACAAGGTTAAGTCCAGAGGAGGTGATGACGATAGGACGAAAGCGTTTAGATAAAATGCTAGATGAAGAGGATTTAGGAATGGGAACAATGATGAGCTGTGTCTAGGAATCCGGAGTCAAACATGTGTAGATTTATTGGTTAATAAGGGAAGTGAACAGTTCTGTGACTGAGCCAGCGCCATATCTGAGCGATGCCGAAGGTAAACCATCGGGGCCAACTACGTTCGTGGTTTTCGTTGTTTTAAGAAGATGATAGACCTCCTCATAGATGACCGGGTATATGGTGGATAGGTGATTTGTGGAGTACGGAGACAGGAGATCATTCGAAGAATAAATGAATGCAGCATTGAGGTTGTCCACGTCCATAATTTTGTTCGTTCCCCGTTTATTCTGTCCGCAAGGCAATCTGATCCCTTGCCATAGCCGTCTTCCATCTCCAGCTCCCATAACTTGCTTTGCGAATGAAACATTCAGTCTTTTCATCTCTGCCCTGATTTGCAGTGTAAGTTATTTGACAGTGGCTGTTTGATATATCTTGAACGCTGGTTCTTTTTGTCTTCTAAGAGCTTATAGCCACGGAGAGGATATTCTGCCAGTGTGAACAAAAACTGTCTCCATAGGACAGCATAGATTGAAAATCGCGTTAGCTGATCTTGTAAAATGTTCAACAGAACAGGGAGACTGTTGAACGGAAAACCGTGAGGAGATAATACCAAGAGATTTTATGGGGAAAGGAGTCTGTCGGCTGAAAGGTTCCGAATTCTGATGTTCATTTGTTTTGTTTGCATAAATATGAGGTATTCTAAACGAGGGTAAACTTTTGGTCTAAGACATAGGAGACAGTGGTTGCTAGACAAAATTGGCACCTTCAGTTTGAGAGAGAAGATATTAGGCTGATTGGTAATAAGCTTGTCCAAAATAGCATTTCCTCTGGTGGGCGCTAAAGAGAGATCTGACAGACCGAAAGAAAGTAAAGATTTGGTTGATCCGTGAATAAAATCACCAACAATTAAAATTAAATTATAGTCCACTGTGGGAGCAATGAAAGGAATAAATGCATCGTAGAAAGAACTAATTTTAGTTTGTGAGCAAGAAGGGGCAATGTATAGATTTGTAATGATTGTGCTCCGATAAGGGGAAAACCTGGGTTGACATGAAACAATAAGGCAGTCAATATCATAAGAGGGGAAAATAAACAAAGTTTCCGACTTGCCGCACCAACTGGAGTTATTTTTGGGTTTTTCCACCAACTCAAGACTTCTTTTTGGTTCTTTCTCTGTCTTGTCGAAAACTTTCAAAACCAAGTATGTTGACCAATCGTCTATGTTTTGGTTGAGCCACGATTCCTGTATGCATATCACACACGTGCTTTTGTGCATGCAATGATTTCGTTGATCGGTGAGGCCAGCAAGTTTACTAAACAGCGAGCGAATGTTGGAGCTGATCAACGACGGAACCGTCATCTACGCAGGAGGGATTTTGGCAAGTGCAGTCTGCCAACCGGCACGTTTTAGTTTCTTGCTGCGAGAGGAAAATTCAGTTCGGGCAAAACCGTTTGAGTTGGATAACACAGAAGAATAATAAATATTCTTTAGGCATAGTATTAACCCTTAAGATACGAACGTTGAGAGAACCTGACAGAAACCAAGCAATAAATTCCAATGCGGAGTGAACACAAACGTGGCGCAGCCATTCGAAGGACGCGTGAATTAAGAAGTTTGTAAGAAGACAGTCCAGCTAGCACAAAGAATGCATCGTGACTTTAAGGCTTCCAAAGGTTGGTTTAACTCTTGGTCAGAGAGATTTCGTATCGAATCCCACAAAGTAAGTGATAAGCGGCTACTCAAGTGCATAAATTTAAAGGTCTTCCGGAGAATTTTGGCGGTACCACGTGGTACAGTAGACGAGTTTTGAGTGGGGTTGCCACAACTGATCCATGGGTATGCTGACTGTGTGTATCGCAAGCAGCTCCCAGAAGGAAACTAAGTCTCACGGGACAAATATTTTCTGGACCCAGAAAATGCAAATTCTGTGTGGGAGCATGACTGACGAAAAGTTATCACCGCTGCTAAGCTATGCGTCGCAAAATAGATGAATATGAAGCAGTGAACACGCCGGAAGTTATCACACTCAGAGAAGTGCATAGTTTACCGGATCAATTGCTGTTTGTTACGTTCTTTGCATTAAATTTCTTTTGATGAAGCTACGATTGTAATCGTTGCAAGCGATTACCCTGGAAAGATATCTTTCTTCTTCTCTCTTGAGTGTGTCAGTGCCGTAATGTGTTTGAATTCTTCCGATCAGGCTCCTGAAGCAGCATCTTCCGAGGCCGTGTGGATGATTCGTTTAGGATTTGACCTATATGAATGGCTTTGTGGTAGACCATAGTCTGCAGGTTTCTTGATGGTGCTCCGGTGATCAAGATGTGCAAAAGTACCCACTGTGTATCATTTTTGGTCACCATTGTGAATTTGATATCATTTGATGTTATTGATGTTGATGTATGATTATAACAGCTAAAACAGTTGTGCACTATGGTGGACGCCATATGCTCAATTCTGTGGTTAGCTTAACCTTGCAAACCAATGAAAGAATATCCGGAATTAATATGTGGTAATCGAGTTAGAGGAATCTCCCCTGAAGAAAGTTCACTTCTTTCCAGATCATTAGACACTTAAAACTGAAAAAGGACTAAATACCGAATGCACAAT
>UZAN01042405.1:0-18613 GCA_900618425.1 Echinostoma caproni
ATTCTATATCAGTTCACGTGCACGTGTATTGCTCATTATATCGGACACGATTCGGGACGTTTTTCTAAGACTATGTCTGAAGATTTATATTTTGTTATTTCGTGTTATCATTGGAGAATCTGTTTCGACTTTAAGGGGATGTTCGCAGGATCTATGGCAAATGGGATGCTCGCGTCTGTCTGTGAGTTTCTCGGTTATATCCCCGTTTGGTTAGACAGATTTGCGCTTATGTTGAGACCAAATCAGGTGGAATCAGGCCTCTAATGCTTCCTGGCTTCTTATTCCACGCTTCCTGTGCCATATACAAGATAAATTTTACCTTTGAATATTCCAAAATGTTTGGATTTTGGGCATTAGCGTATCGTTATCTGCTGCCCCCGTCCGTGAAGCTGAACTTCGGTGTGTATAATTTACACTTACTGAAAATGTCGTTCCAATGCACTTATATTGAGTGATGTTATGCAACCTCGTTCCGTTCAGTTCTGAAATATCTGCTTCCCTAGAATTGTGGCTTATGAATACAAAAGTGTGTTGTGGATGATGCATTACTATTCTTGATGATTACTTGAAGGGCACAATGATTTGGCTGACGATGAGAACTGGAAAATGTGTAACGTTTGAAATCAGTTCTACAAGCCTACGAGTCACGGATCAAAATAATCCAATCAGTGGTTGCTCTCACTCTAGCCTAATCAATTTTCATTGATCTGCATTAAAAATCTGTGTCGAATGAAGCGCATTCTCACAGTTGTATGGCACACAGAGGCATTAGGTGATAACCATTGTTGGTTTTCAGACACCATAACGACCGTCCACATGGTCTAATCATGGGGTGGTTTAAATGAGGTACTCATTCTGTTTGCTAATGTTTTAGTAATAACTACCTCGAGGGTTTCCTAGAGGTTCTTCCCAGACGTTGACCTATACTATGGTAAACACCTTTCTCAGCCTAACATTAAAGCTTAAACAGGTATATTATTGATTTTATTGTAAGGTACTAAATTGGTTTGACCAAGGAAGTTCAACGCGGAACACAGCACACGACATCAATCAGCCAAATATTGAATTTGTTTCAGTGTGCCATGCTTATCGATAGTTGGTATTTGAGTGTTGACAAGCAGATTGTTCGTGAAGTTCAGCTGTAGTTCTGTATAAACTGATGCAGTTGAGATAGACGAATAATTTTAGTTAGATCCAATGATGAAGAGAAACTCGGAATATTTTAAATTTTATTTAGAATAAATACCTGATGCAAGTTCTCTTGAAATGTTCCACAACCACACACTCTGTCTCTTTCTCTGAATTTCCCCTATTTGTCGATAACACTTACTCTATTGTGTCAAAAACACTTTGACTGTTCAAATAGTTAGAGGTTGAACGTGTTGCGTGCTAGTTGTAAATTCAACCCGGTTTTTTGGTCATTTTTAACTTTAACCCAGTGACGTGGTGCTCGCTTTTATTTTTCAAACAGGGTGACGAAAATTCACAATCCTCTGTTTGTTTTGCTCAGCTGTTTTGCATATTTTTCTTTTCTCTTGATTATATCAACCACCGCATTGGATATCATTAATAAGCATTTCTATCCTTCTGAACAGCATACCAATCGATTGTTTTTCATCGATCATTTCCGTGAATATTCTGCCATTCACTCGCACCCGAATAGAGAGTGCTCGAGTTTTGCCGCTGGCAAACAGTGCAAATAATATACCCACGTAAAAATGAATAATTGGAACACCTGATGCGGACAACAATCCGGACTAAGTTATCAGTTTATCAGGAAATTCACTGAAAGCTGTAAATATGGTGCAGATTGAAGCAGTATTACTAAACCATGTTAAATCTGACCACTAGAAGATAGCCAGTTGAAAATGTAGCTATCTGATTAGCAATTTCACACCAATCAGGTCTGCTTTTGTTTCCAAGTAAAGAAGTAGCCAAATATGTTATTTAGAGAATGATACAGGCTTAACTTTTTCTTGGTGCACTCAAAAAGCATTGAATGGATGAATGCTTTTTCCGCGTTCCCACCATTCTCATCACATTCCGACCACCCAAGTGAAACCAGTTCTCCTGTCACGGGGATGAATCTGCTGGAGGAGATAATTTCAATTCTCATTCAGAGATATCGTCTCTTTGATGCGTGCAGAACAAAGATGATAGATAGAACATTTTATGACATTCATACTCCATTTTTCCAGCCACTTTTCTCCCGCTCACCTCCTGATATCTGCACAATGTACATCAGGAAAAACGTGTTCGACACAGGGTTGCTACAGCTAGCGGAAATAGAAACGTGAAAACGAAACAAAGTAAGATTATGCTCAACTTCAAGCAAATGAAATCGATTCAGACGCCTCTAGTTTTTTTAGGACGGAGTTAGCAACGCAGTAATCAAACAAAACAACACTGATAAAACAGACATAATGCAATAATGTATGTACAATTATGCAGCAGGACCGACGGAGTATGAAATGTCCAACCTACCTAAAAACATTGAATCATAATAGTGATTCCAAAAAAGGACTTGTTCTGAAAGAGCTATTCAAACTAATTTCACCAGTGTTGCATATGAGGTTATTGTGGCGGAAATACCCGTGCTGAGTACAGGTATATGAGTGAAATGAGAAAATACTACGGGATACGAGCATGCCTGGCGAGTGGCAAGAATCGTGAGCTCGATAGCGTGCTTCCAGGGAAATGTTGTCGAACCATTCATGTACTACGTATTGTGAACACGTCAACAACAACATTTCAAAGAAAGATCAGTTGATTAAATGTTGATCGCGTGAAGGTTTTCGGAATGGGACTAAATAAGTTCCCAAAAGCACACGGCTGGTTTCCCGGTCTCTGGAACTTTTGTTGGTATGAAGCGGTGGTGGTTGTCCAGGGAAAAAGATCACGAGCTTGCCGTCCTGGAGGACCTGTGTTCAGATCCCCAGCTCTACCAGCTAATGTTCTGCGTTGTATAGCAGCCCTTTTATTAACCGCTTCTCCCTATCCTGAAACTGACATCATGATATACTCAATTAAAGGAAGTAAAATAAAAGATAAAGTTGGAATTAAAAGAAAACTGAAATGGAGCTGAACTTCATTGTGGGAGACAATCTTTGGTGTACAACTCTCCAAACATTATTAGGGTAGCTATAGACCAAAACTGTTTTACGCTGCTAAATACATTTTCTCTGCAGCTGACGATCTTGATGAATGGCCCAAATTTACTACAGAACAAGTTGTTTATGAATAATGGAAGTTCGGGAAACTTCCAATCATTCCTCGAAAACAGGGAAAAATCTTTTGCAACTTGCAGGATGCAATCAAACATACCAAGTTCAAAGTTTAAACATAAGGGCATTCAGCTGTGCTTGTGACTGATAAATATGAGTGCCACATTCTCTAAATGGAAAAAGATAAAGACGTTGTAACAGGCCTGAAAATTGCCAAATGCCTAAAGCTGAACACTATCTCAAATAAAAACGTTAACATCCTCTCAACTCAAACGTAACACTTTGACTACCAGGAAAAACAAATGAACAGTCCGAACAGAATCCGTTCTGCCAATGTTTAATGCTATCAGATAGCCGTCAATACTGTCAGGTGAGAATTTACAGTGGGTATCACACCGCAATTCTTTTTGAAAAGCTCAACAAAGGGTTCAACTACTGAAATGGGATGAGAGAAAACCTCTGCTCACTGAATGAGGCCAATCGGGGAAACTACAACGGCGTTTGTAATTTGACAAAATAAACACAAAGGAATAATTTCGTTATCCAGCCAGTCGTCACAGAGAGAGAGAGGAGACAAGTACCGTGAATTGTTCACCTGCCGTTAGTATTTTGATATTTACAAAGCATTGTGTTAATTACTTCATTGAATGAACATGGGTTGAGGAGGGTGGGTGGGTTGTGTACAATAGAAGAACTGGTGTTACTTCCTCAGTGTATTGTGCCCTTATATAATTAACGTCTGTGGCAGAAAACTGCCATAGTTAGTAGGGTTAACACGCTTCGGATCACAAATACATAACAATGGTTTGGGGGATGAGATTCGTTCATTCGCGTGCTTTGCTCTTCTCAAATGTTCACATTAGATGTTCCCTGAGTTCAACTCGAATTGGCACTGGGTATGTTTTGCGAAAGCCTCAGTATGGTCGGAGTTGGGTGTCTACGGTTGCAGCTGGTCGCCCTCCACTTGAACCCCGTGTAATGCTCCGATACGACCAAGTGTCTCTAATAGCTTCTGCTGAGGAAGCCCTACTGTTTGCCTTCTCGTGGCGGAGGTGTTTCCCCACCAAAATGAGAGGACCAAAAGGAGATATCCGGAGCTATAACCGAGTTGGTGGACCGCTGGTAGTTCATTTAGAGGGGTTGGTCAAAACCATTGATACTAAGTGAACCAAAAAGAGGCGTACGAACCACACTCACCCACAACCTCCTCTGTGTGGCAGTGGTCACCTGCTTGATTGGGTGTCAGGGTGTATTGGTCATCTTGGATGTTTGACCCCGTCCGAAGGGAATGTGATCCGATGAACTGGACACCGACTCCCAATGGATTGTTGTTTTCACACACCACCTCGCTACATTGCGGGTCAGGCTTTGGTGAGCCGAAGGCTCTGTTTGTGGATTCCTCAAAATAATTCACCTGCCTTTTCCTGGGCAACCTGTCGGTGTTCAGCCCACATGCAAATCATGGAACGCTTCTTTTTACAAAGATTATTGTATCATGGTTTGTCTGGCGTTAGACGATAAAAGCTCAATTGTACACTGAGTCACAACTCACTGGAGCTACTGGACCGCATCAGACTGGCCTTCTCCGGGAATCGAAGCACCGCGATTTCTCCGATGCATACGTGCTCAACAAATGCATCACCGAAATGACTATGAACTTGACCATCTATCGCATTCTAACTCACACACGGTGAATCGATGCATCAGCACAGGAAATGGGATAACCAAAAAAGGACGAAGGTCAACATTGGAACTTGGTACCAAGTGGTTGACGGAAAAGTCCTTTAAGTCGCTTTTGATGTTTTTTGGGTTTCTTCAACTTCGTTTTCTTATACACTGAACCAAGTTGATACAATGGTGGATAGTGAATAAGCTTGGGTTTTGTCGCGTGCGGTCAGGCATTCAATGCTCAGTTGGGTCAACGAGGTAACGACATAGAAGGGAATGAAAATAGTGTTCATAATTTGTTATCTAAGTGGTTCCCAATTGTCATTTGCTTGAATGTTTTCTGGCCGGTCGCTTGTGGACAATCCGGCCGTCGGAGCTTGAGTGTTTGCACAAATTGTTTTTGTGAAGGTGTGTACTAACTGTCTGCGCTGTGACTAATAAATACGAAACCGCACGTATCTGGACCGTTTCGTTTGAAGATCGATACAACGATCGGAAGGTCTCAGTCAACTTTATGTTGTGCTTACTGTCGACAAGGTGCCACACGACCGCATCCATCTTCACAACCTCTTCATATGTGCTGAACAATAATTTGTATAAACATAGAAATTCCCATGACCGGACTGTCTGCAAATAACCGGTCAGGATACATCCGAGCAAATGATAATTGGTGACCAACCAATTATGATGCAAATTGTTGAAAAAGTTAATTACTTTCCCTGTCTTTCTCATAAATCACTGTTTGGTAATAGTTCTACATACCGTGTTGTAATGGTATGCTTAAGCTGCTCCTAAAACGTACTTGTTTGCCAGTTTTGAGTTCTCATTATGTGCTCCGTTTACTGAATAGAGTAATTTGTATCTGGTGTTGAAAAGAATGGACATTTTGAGTCTGTGTTTCGCGTTCACTGCATTCACTATTGAAAGTCTACGTGCTTCAATAATACTACCACAGTTGTACCATACACACGAGAACACACCTATTCGTCTGGGCAATTATTCATGAATCGATCACAAGTGTGATTGTATTGTGATTGGGTGCGCTTCCCCCGGATTCAGATAGTTCTCAGCCTCCCCAAGACAGCCTTAATAAACCTGAGGATTGATCTGTGCCCCGATTCCTTGTGCTTAACATTAAAAAGCTGCACTGACGTTCAATGTAGTCTGAAAACCGGTCCCCACTCTCTTCCATTGGAAAATAATCTCCACGAGCTTATAGGGGATAATTAAAGCATTTCCAAATCTGTTTGTTTGATAAATTCCTTTTATATAATCCCCACTCATAACCCATCTTGGTCTGGTCATGTCAGCAGTGTTTTTACAGAGGTTCGAAAACTGTCTTTTTATGCATACCGAATCAGGCTGTTCCTCATAACCCAATCATAAATTGTTATGATTGCCTGCATACTTCCACACACTGGTTAACGCTGCTCCCCAATGTTTATCTCTGGTCTAAAGGAAAAAAATATTTCACTTTGTTTTCTAGGTGACCTAAACGTTCTTCTCGTTAAAATCGAGTTGATAGAGTTGTTTTGATTGAGTTTCTTTATTTTCAAGCATTTAGACACTGATGATACTTTTATTGACCAGGGCACTTTCTGCACCGAGAAATCGCAAAAGTTGTATCAAATCCCCGAACTCGATCTAAAGAGCAACGCCTTCCTGTGCCTACTTCCACATACAGAAACAGTTTAATTTCCTACTTTTCTCGGCTATTGGTTAATCATAGGACAATTATCACCCACTTCAAGCAAATGTTTTGCATATAACTTTTTATGCTAATTATTCGTCGATCGCAATTTATTTTATTTATTCACCGTTGAGGTGCGTAAGTTGATAAACATTCGCCCTCTGGGTGTAGTGATTTGATTTGACTTGACCGGTTAAGCATGAGCAAGCACACCTCATTTCAGCTGGCTCCATCCTTGCACGTATTCGTGATTTTCACTGGTCACAAAATAACACCTTGCGTGGGCGGTTTGTTCAACTCAATCTGATCAATTTGAATGATGAATACCGGGGGTGGAGATTTCACAAGTGAGATTCTGATCAAACCCGAATCTGAGGTCAGTGTGATTCACGCCACGTCAAAGTCACCCGCAAACCGGTATACTCGGGAACGACGAATCAATCGGCCTAATTCCCCCATCTGGTCCCGTCCGATCGAGGAAGCGGAACCGAAAAAGTCAAGCACAATGGATGCCGAGGGATCCAATAGAGTGATTCTCGTTCGACGGAAAGATTCTTCCAAAAAGAACTCGTTGGTCCGATCTCATGACGCGGAGGAGATGAATGCGATGCTTTTAGATGTCAAGTGAGCGATGCATTGTGCACCAACACAAATTGTTAGCTACTCTCACCTCAGTGTTGTTGTATTTTTAGCCCAAAGACCTTTCAATTTCCCTTGTTTTGGACAAAGAATATCTGCCAGCATAGACGCATCCTATCAGTTTTAGACTGTCGAACTATTATTTATTTGTTATAAATTTTCATGAAGATGGCATAGCTAAGGTAAACGACATAAAAAGCATCCAAATTCTCCAATAGAACTATTTAAAATTTCCTCAGGTACAATAAACAAACACTGCTGGGTGTAAAATCTTTCTTGTACGCGATTTCACATCGACTTTAGACAGAGAAACCAGGTCTATAGGTTTGTACAGGCAGAAATAAGGAAATGCCAGTCACTCATCATTCAAACGCACAACGCACAATGAATGGAGTAAACAACCGTGGAAAAAAACGCGTAGAAGGAGTGGGCAGGTGGGTGGGTGATGAAAGACGATCTTGGTTTGTTCACTGCTGCCTGATTACGTAACAGTCGGTTGGTGATCCACATTTACCTCACAGATACTTGTGAGCGAGAGAGACAGCTATTGATTGGAAGTGACTATCATTGAGACTCATTGTTCAAACGCAATTGTCAGTTCAGTCACACAACCATTTGGCTAGTTCGATTGGAAGTAACTGAGAGAGAGAACGCAAACAGGTTGACTGCGAACTCTTTCTTTGCTCGTAAACCAAAGTAAACTGACTGGTATATCTGGTCAGCTCGGGAGTGAGTATTGATTGGTACAATGGCGGTAATACGCGCTTATTGTTTGAGGGGTGTGAACCCCTGAACGGGATGCCGGATGCCCACAACTGATGAACTCAAACAAGCGCAAAAGTCATATCTCCTCGGTTGTGTAACCCTTGTTCAGTCAGGCAGCCTCCGAACGTTTTTGTGTTGATCGATCATGGGTTTTGCATGTCTGGTTTAGGGCCTCGAATGGTCCAATTAACGGCATGATAAGCTGCTAATGTGCCTCGTTCAGATGCTCCTAGCGTGCAAAACCCCGGACGGACTGGCTGACTCGGTTTATAATCGATGCTTGTTGTGTCTAGTAATCTTCGCAACCGATGAACCTTTGCCAACGTCCCCGGTTTAGGATGCTTCCTACCGGCTGTCATTCGGTCACAAAAAAGCAGCTTCCTTGTTAAGATAACAGTATACTACAGTATACTACTGCTACTATATGCTTGTTGGAACGTGCCTTCGTGATAATTTGCAAAGAAATGACCACGACGGCTGAAGGCCAAAAACGACGAATAGTCATGGGGCAGGTTAGTTGGATTTCTAAGTGCAATACTGATACCGCAGTGATTGATTGACCGGTGATAACCGCACTAACTTATCAACCCGTTAGTGTATTTGAATCCTATCACCATCGCCTGACTTTCCCCGTTGCGCGTTATACGGTGGCCTGTGATAGGTCGCTTCCCTTTTCCAAAAACTGTATCGTTATGTATCTAATAAACGGAAGTTAAAATGAAAAGAACCAACAGAGGGTTCCTCGTGACAGTCAAGTCTGGCAAAATCGATAAAATCCATTATTTTTTGAAGTTGGCTTCCCTCATTTGCATATGTAGGTGTACCAAGTACTGTAAAAATTAAAGCAGTAGTAGTAGTAGTAGTAGTAGTAGTAGTAGTAGTAGTAGTAACAGCAATTCGGACGTCACGTACGCACTAGATCATACTGGCACTTGCACGCAATATCTCACGCAACGGAGACGAGAAAAAAAATGGATCATTAGTTCGCTTCTTAAAAGAAATAAGGGGTAATATGTAAAATGCACAACACAAGCTCAGTGGTCAGTGGTCTAATATTTCTGCCATTGTTCAGTTTCTGTCTGGGTCGCATGGTTTGTGACTGGCTGGTGCAATCGACCTATGGTATGTAGTCCAGACGCCGTGGCACACACGCGCTTCATTGACGTCACCCGTGAAGCTTGATTGATCACAGTTGACCGAAAACTGTAACATGTTGCCGGCTGGGATCACCACGGTTTTACTTTATTGCATCAAGGAAAAAATGCCAATTTTTTGTTGTTGTGACGTGGCAGTGTTCCAGTGTTAACTAACACTGGTGCTAACACTTGATGCTGAAATATGATTCATATGGCCCAGTAGCCTTTCGCATTCGTTCTGTAACCACTATAGGCCTATTAGCACCTACCGTCGACGTGATAATAATACAGCTTTGTGACTCTGCTTGACGTGTAAGGTCATAATACGTTTGACGTGTTCAGTACGTTCAGTGATTTAACTGTCTACATTGGCAAACGGAGAATTTTCTACTGTAATGAACAGTGTCGCAAACTAAAAGTTCCAAACTTCTATTAACAAAAAAGATCAATTCAACGGTGAGAGAAATAGCAGTTTATAAGTTAAATAAATTTTCCTACTTTTAAACAAAAACAAATCCTGAATATTGCGCTGAAATGTACATACATTTTTGAAGAGTATTCTTTAAAAGTTGCTACTAAACAACTAGACGGTAATGTTCCAGTCCACTGACTACGGGATGAGGTAATACTGGAAGATGTTCAGGATTCCCATATTTAATCCAACGGAGGAGTTTGTGTTTTAAGGAATGGAGAGTAAATCGTTATATGAAGACATGAGCGAAATTCAGCGTATTCCGAAAGATGAAAATATCCGGAAGTGGCGGTTCATAATTTTGNATAATTTTGGCGAAGTCACGTAATCGAGCCATCAATACGATTTCACTCTCTCTCTCTCTCTTCATAGGCTGCTTTTGACAGGCCTAAGACATTTACTTAATCCGATTTGTAAAAGTCTATATTTTTTCCGTAAAAGAAAAAGTCTTTCCTGGTTTCGCGTGGCTCATGCTAGTTGGCAGAATCAATTAACCGGGGCGAAAACTTCGGGGTTGCTATCACCTAGTTCGTTAAGAGTGTGTCGGACAGATGTGTTCATTCTCCTCTATGCTGTGTGTGTGTGCCAGTGGCAGTTGAACGAACACAAGGAATGATAAAAAAAATCACCAGTTGACACTGAGCGGCAGAAAAACGAAAAAAAATGCACCCCTTTAGTCTGCGGTGATTACAATGACCTTGGGGACGTTGTGCGATTTTGTGAATGTTCTATTAACCGTAATAAGTTTAAATTAGTGTAACCAGGAGAGTTAAATGGCCGTGTAAATGACGTACTGAAGGATTGTCCATTTGGAAGAACCTCTTCAATTGTTCACAGGTATTGAGAACTGTTTTTGGTCTTGGTACGTGATACCCTGAATTGATGGAACCGTTCGCATAAGATGATGACCGTCGACCGTGTAAGAGTTGAAGGTCCCGAAGTAGTATCAGTAAAACACGATCACCATACACCACACTTTCCCGTAGTAGGTGGAATCCAGTCCGGTTGGAGAAAAAACACGAATGGATTATTCTAAATACGCTGCTCTTAGTTGCTTAAAAACCGTACGCACAAGGTGAGGCCAATCGACCGTGGCGCTCAAGGCTAAGGGGATTGAAGTCCCGATCCGAATGTTCGCGGTTCGAATCCTGACCCGGGGACACACAACAGTCTCAAACATGAAAAAAGGCTGTCCAGTGATTTTCGTTGGTCATCTCACATTTTTCCACCGCTTATGAACTCTTCCAAAGCTTTGTGTAAATCGCTTTGTATGTTTGTATCAGACAGCTGGAAAATGCCCTTTCCATTGCACCATTAACAGACGCTACACCAATTATACATTCGAGTTGTGATAGACGTGATGAGGTGCGTGATGTAAGCAACAATAAAATCAAATAACAAAATACATGTACCAGCTGCTGGACCCGAATATTGACAGTGTAGATTGGTGAGTTACACTGGAACTTCAGACAACTGCTAGTTTGCCACAATAACCTCAGCTATCCTATCATCACATACAAGCAGGCCCGATGTGCGCTTGAAGTTTTCGTACGTTTTATCATCAAATCTATGTTGCGTGCCTCCGAGGACTGTTCCAAACACGGTCGAATCACGTCCAACTGGGTGAACTTTGTGATGTAATGGGGACCATGGATTCTATCGCTGTGGTACCCTAACAGACTAAGTATTGAGTGATCAATTTTCTATCCACTTAGTCCGGGATAGAAAATGTCTCGAAAAGGCATGGATAAAATAAAAGTGACTCACTTCAATGATAAATACTACTGTAGAAGATGTACGTGGAGAAGGGATCACATTCGTTCAAGAAAACATGCCACATTCCCTGCTACATTGTACTTGTAAATGTTTCACTGAGAAAACCAAAACGTTTTTCAAAACTCATTTTTACGTTACGCTGGATGAGAAATCAATGCCGAAAGAAAGCACAACGCGTCTCCATGAACTCCACCGAAAAGGATTAAATTAATAGGGCATTAAATTTTACAATGAGGTGAACTGTGTTGTTAACGTGCTGGTATGCTTGAGAGATAATGAGTGGTAACTAACACCTGGACGCCCACTGATAGAGGACACAACGCCTATTGGTACAGCAAGATTCGCTCCAAGGGAATACAGCACTGATACAGATATTTTGTTTTTCAGGCCTGAGATAACAATAAAAGATTTTAAACGAAGGAGGAATGATTACTGTGGGAACCATCCGAAGCTTATTCACTGACACCCTGATAGAAAGTCTATGTAACTGCAAAATAGCGCACCTTATAACAAATTCCATGGTAGCTTTGGGAGGATGATCAATAGTTTTCCTCCTAATCAATATTCTTCTATGTGCCCTCTAATTATCTCTTCGTTGTTATTACCTTCTTGATCTACTCATCCTGAGACGACATTACGCGAGGTGATTATTCCGACCGCCGATATGCGCACTCCATCTGATCAGGGTATAGACTACATTTTTACTTAAAATCACACATTGCTTTCATTTTATTTTTTGTTTATTCATTATCGAAATGTGCAGTCGACTTTCAGGAAGGATACCGCGGCCAAACAAAGGCTGCCGAGGGAAATGCAGATACTGGGAAGGTCGGTGACGCTCCCAGGATTTCAATTCAAAACTTATAGGTTCTTATTTAAGCACTCGATCACCGCCAGCGCTCTATTATTTTTTAACATCGTACTGCTCCAGGAATTAACAGATTAGTTGTGGCTCTGACTATAAAAAATTGCAAAACCGCTTTCTACAACGGTTGCGTTCTGAAGTTGATAGTTAATTCTCAAATTCGTTGTTCATGGCTCTGAGCATATCATTTAAACCTTTTCATCAGGACTGTAATTTGTTAATCAGCTTCATTCATTCATCCCCCTCCATAGCTCCTATCGTCGGCATCAATCCCTACCTTCTTATTCAGATGACAACACAGATGCTGTCGACATACCTAAGGTTTTGCAAGTCTGTGTTTCCTCGGGGTCACTGGCAAATTCATTACCCGATCACGATGAGTCTTCGAAGCGTCCCGGGAGAGATTTGTGCTCTGAGAAATATCTCCAAGTTCGGCGTTCAGAACACCCGTATCGACTACGCACAACCACTGCCGACCGAGTGAGCGTACAACACGATTGTAAGTTGAGATTTCCCCTACATGTTTCTATGGATTGTTGCTTGTGTGCCCCGGTTAGCACCAGTTTTGGGCAGTTATCTATCATTTTGAAACAATCGTGCATAATCTACAAGTAACTGCAATGCTTAATACTGACCACTTTTCTTGGAACGAATTCGTGGTGTAGAATTTTCGCAATCTCATTCTGATAATCTGGTGTATCTATTTTGTATAATGTTGAATCGGTTGACCGTAATGATTGGTTTGAACGGTTAGAAACCCAGGTCTCTCCTATCGGGCATACATATATCCACTCATCCCAAAATATAATTTTAAAGTTGATCATGTCAAGCACTGGAAATAAGCAGAACATTGGGTACAAAAGCTAGCTCAAGATATAAATAAAATTGTAGAGGCATGGTACTCGTATGATCGCAGGATATTTGGAAAACTAGTTGGACTAAATGGGTCCAGTCGATTACCAGTTGAGTGCACTTATCATGAAATAGTAAGCCACTATGCAATCAGGCTAGACGGAATGGGAGCATTTAGATATAAGTAACCAGAGTAATTTGAGGCTATATCCTCTCTGTTGTCTAGCCCATAACACCTGTAGATCGTTTGAATTCCGAGAAATTTTGAGGATATATTAATATCCAATGGTCACCCGGTGTTGCAAACAAGGTTGTTGTGATGAAAATACACATCCTCGGTACAAGTTTATGGATGAACGGACAAAAGATCACCGGATACGTATGCCTGACGAGCGGTAAGAACCGCGAAACTGGTCGTGCGCTTCTAGGAAAATTTTATCTATTCATTCAAATACTACTTATAATGTAGTATTGTTGTTTATTCTTATATCCAGTCCTAATTCACTCGGAAAGTCAGAAAGTGTCTATAATTACTCACTGATATAACCCATGCGTTTTGATTTCCAGCCTCCGATAATGTGACGGATGAAGAGGAGGTGGAAAAATATCCTCTTACTCCCTGCTATGAGGTAATTTTATGGACTGTGTTTGGGAAAATGGTATATATATATACACCAGTTTGTGTATTGATTTGAATTGCATCTTTGAATTGAATGAATAAAGGAAAACACCGGGGGTAATTAAATATTCAAATTTTGAAAATAAATTTTTCATTGATTAGAAGCACAGTTTACCCTTAATGAATTTGAATAGAGAATACAGGTTCGCATAATGTGGGTTGTGGATCGCTTCACTGCATCTGTACACACTGTGCACACTGCAGTCCATGTGATCACTAATAAATGGTCAGATATAAAACAACCATAGGCGGTAAAAGATTGCGGTCAAAATCACTCACCAAACATATTTGTTACCGAGGTAGCACCAGGGTGGTAGGTCATTCATTCTGTTTACATATTTGTGGATGGTAATTTGGAATGGCTAGTGATTCGATGTATTTGAGAACCTTGGTGTAGTTTGCGTTGTAGAGGATTCTGAATGCGTCACACAGCATGACACGGTATTTCATTTCGACCAGGTGTTGTCTGATTGACGAACCGAGTTTCCTACAGGTCATCGGTGACATCGCATTTCCGAAGTAGGCAATCCTTGTTATCTGAAGACAGTTTAGGATGAGCTCGGTTACTCGGTAACGCAGTTGTCCCTCAGTTCTGCCGATGTAGATGGCCTAGCATCCACACTTGAACTGACAGATACAATTGGATTTGGGGTGTAAAACAGCGGTTCTTTCACTGAGTGCGGTTGTAAAAGCTGCTGGGCAGTAGGTGTGCTTAACAACAGCAATCTTTCTCCATCCATGAATTTGCTATTTTTACCCATTATGTGTGACCATTTCTAATCACATAAACTGCCGAACATGTACAGATGCAGCGAAATGATCCAGGATACATTGTGCAAACCTGTGTTTTTTTCTCCTCTATTCATATTGTTTAGTTATTTTTGATTGAGTAACTTATTAATTTACTAAAATGTTCTGATATGCATGCCTAAGTTGGTTGATTTTGTGCTGTGACAACCCGTTTCTTCTTTCTCCGATCTAAGCTCCTTTCTTCATCAACAATACTGATCAAATTCAATCATTCTCCTCCCAGTCGGGACTAAGCTTATATGCCAGTAAATATCTTGAATGTTGACAGTTTTGCACACTCTTCATATCCGGCATACCCCACAGTGATAAATAACAATCCTGTATCCAGGGTGAACTCTCTCAAATATATATTGGTGTAAGTGTAGACAGCAATTTTCGTTGGTCAGCGCACATCCACTACCACGTTGGCAAACTGCTGCGCCTATCATTTTAAATTCAAAAGCTCATGCCGTTTTACCCATCTTAGTCACTTATTTCTAACTTTATATATTAGTGTTTTCCCCATCTAACTTTATTGTTTACAAGTTATTTTTACTAGCAAACCATTTCAAAGTCTTACGCGCCGTGGTCTAACTATTGCTAGCCGCCTTTCTTCTATTCCTGTGAATGAGTTAGCTGTGTAAAAATTGCAGCAATGATTCCTGCAGATCCTGAACACCTCCTGCACGCAGAAATGCAAGGTCATTCCGGTCCCTCCACAATCTCTTGATTCAGCCAAATTTCATTTCGAATGAATGCTTATCGGACTTCACTTATACCCTATCTATTACGTTCACTCAAACAGAGCATGACAATTGAACTACGTCTTGACTTTGAACGATTAAATGCCTCTATATCTCAGAACACTTTATCAACGGTGAATATGTTCCCTGTAATGGTTGATGTGCATAGTTTTTCGACTGGAATGTAGGATTTAGTGTTTACCAGATATGAGACCCATCCAATGTTGTCAACCGAAGATAAGTTTTGGTGGTGAGTCACCAAGACTGCTTTGCAAATTTCATACTCCAAAAGAATCGATAGTCACGTTATGACAATTCCATGAGAGTTTGAGTGACCGTTTCCTCAACGCCCACGCTTCTAGCGGTAAACGCTGATTGAAAGTGGCACAAAAATACCTACATAGCATAATCGATGCAATTTGGTTAGCAGGTACATCAAGACACATGGTGGAAGATAATGATCAAGCGCAGAAAACCACACACAATAACCTGGAGAACCGCTCCATAGAGGTTAGTAATCAGGAAGTAAGTCGTCGGGTGTTTTGCAATGCATCAATCAAGAACTCCCTATCGCACCGTATTCAGCTCAACAGGCTCCGTTGGTTAGGACACGTTTGCGTATGTCCGACGGTCACTTACTGTAACGCGCCTTATCCACAGGGGCTGTTGCAGGCCGGAGAAACCAACTCGGAGACCAGCAGATGACGTGGAGACGAGGCGTGAAGAAATGCACAGAGCGATTAGGTAGAGTAGATGTCTCTTGTCACTTCCGGGTTCGGGTTCAAAAGACTCCGAGACCTCATGGTTGGAGACATTGAAGGTTATGGTTGCGAACTGACAGCAATGGCAATCTTGCTGTCACTTCTTATCAGACCAGAATGTTGGAAACATTATGCATGCACAGTTGGACTGTGTACTCTGTGTTTGTTGACCATAGAGGTCCACTTTGTTTTCCCGTCCCCGAAATTAAGTCCAATCCCCATCCTCCTTGCACATTCTCACTCACCTTGTATGCAATGTGAGTTTGGCAGCGATCAGGGAAATTCGCTTCACTATATTACACTGTACAACGATGACGATGATGATGATAATGATGATGACGATGATGGGAAGCAAATATGAGTCTGTGAATATGAATTACCGAGGAATTGGGATGAGAGTGTAACTCGAGTTTGGTCCATCCCAGGTCTGTGGCTAGCGTGATTAACTGAGGATTTATATTGTGAAAAGACAGAGATGAGTGTGGTAGATTAAACCCAATTGTGACCGATCCCGTAGCTCCTTTAAATCAAAAAAATACAATTATAACGCTTTCTATCACCTAATTCACGTTATAAAGGGTGTGCACTGAGGGAGAAATCTAGTTTTTTGCAACGCCGTTACAAAAATGTAAGTGATTTACCAATATTTTCTCTGAAGATGCACACTGACTATCCACTTCTCCCGTATGTATCCCCACGCCGGTCTTATAAATGAAATACACCATCAAACAATGAACCCTAAACTTCAATTCCCATGTTATTGTTCTACCCCCAAATCGGTTAGAGCGCACCGGAATCGGATCCCAGACAAGTGATGTTGACTGAGTTACTCGGATCAGAAAAATCTCATCTGGAGCAACTGGAATCAATCAATGCGGTAGGTGTGATTCCATCGTTTCATCAACTATGCGTTTTCCTTGTCAATAGGTGTAAAATGAATTTACCAAGTAAAACATATTTCTCACCTTATGACTTGAATTCTCCCATCATTGTTAGAGATTTTCATCTGAAGTCTATTTCAAAATCATATTGATCATATACTCATTTACGAGACAACCGGTTAGGTGTTGTTTGTCGGAACGAACCGGTACGCATTACTCCACGTGGTAGAGAACCGATAGAAATCGATCAGGCTAGTTTGAAAACCTGTTAATCCGACTTTCATTGTAGATTTGAGCGAAGCATTTCGCTCTTAGGATGAAAAGCCAAATGTTGGCCTTTTAGAATGATGCAGTCGGAACACTCCCTTCCAATTCTCCGACTTATTCAGCCTTTAAAAACGATTGTTTACAATTCACCAATCTTCTATTGCAGCTGAACATAAGTTTGCATATTGGATCATAAGTTTTATTTTTCATTTGCACCATATAGCAGAATCCATTTTGTCCTTGTCAAACGAATACTCTTCAGATTTCACCTTTATTTCACATTCCCAGTTTGTTGAATAAACTATAATGTCAGTAGTCACTATACCCTAATTTATCTCTTTCGTTTGAGCTCATGATTGATGATTTAGTTTTGATTTAAATAGCCTGAAAATTTGTTGCATGGTAGACAAGTTTTAAATACCAGCAAACATAAGCAACACATGTGACTCTAGTAGTGGAAGCGGTCCACAGCTGAAACCCCAAATGGGCATGTTCGTATCCATCACAGATGAGTTTTCGGAGAACAACCGAACACTCCACGGAGCTCAGCGAATATCAATGGAGGAGAAACGAGGAGTAACGGTTATAAACCTTCCCACCGTAACAAGACATTTCTTTTAGTAAATTACCCGGAAATTGCTTTGATAAACACTTAGATCATATCATAAATTGCAACCCTGAATCGCAGTACATTACCCCACGATGTAGGTTTTATGTAAAGTGAACAAGCATCAAAAAATACAGACAAAATGGAGCAAACAAGCGCAGGATATCATCGAGAATTTGATCGGTCTTCAAACGGATTATGTAAAACGACTGGGTGAACGCTTGAAAGGACCGTTCGACTCGAAAACCACAATTGCGGACGTGTTCCAGTCGATGGTAAGTCTAACCCGTTTTCTTTCATTGTTGTACTGATTGAAATTAGCCCTAAAAACGTGCACAGGTCTGTGAGTAGTCTAGCTTGCTTACACATGATCATCTCTGAATTATTGAACTAGTCAACTTTATGATTGGATAGAGTTGTTCGGATAATACGATTGGAGCAGTCTAAACGTTCCTTGTATTACGAAACCGTAAATCGGAATCCGAGAACTATTTCTCAATTTAATTTGTACTCTACAATTTTTTTATTGAGAGAACTAAGGTGAGATACAGGTGTTGACCAAACTCGTGCAACATCACCCTCATTTTGAAAACCCATTTCAGCTTGAAATTGCATACTTATATATAGATGGTTATGGGTACAATGTATTTATTTCTGACTTCGTCTCCAACATCTAAGTTCTTAGTTCATTTCTATCACCATTTGAATGTGCGCGACCTTCAGGGTCGCTATAAAATTTGCAGTAGTTCGAAAGTTACTGCTCTGATTTAGAAAATATTTTGGGCAAAGTATAATGGGT
>UZAN01042405.1:19711-35896 GCA_900618425.1 Echinostoma caproni
GAAGAATAAAGCATTGCGAGGAACAAATGTAATAAAAATCGGGATGTTGCACGAGTTTGGTCAATACCTGTATGTGAAAGTATATGATAAACGAGGACTACTTTCATAGCAACTTCCGTCTCGACAACAAAACCATTCATCTGCCATTGCAAATCAAAGTTTGAAAAGGAGTGTCAACAATCGATAAGGGACTCTTACCAGTTTTTTTCAATTTTGCTTTCTTTCCCAAGATGAATTCCTTGTGTATATATCAAATGAAGCATAGACTGAAAAGCTAAGAAGCACTGCGCAGCTGTTTCGACCTGTTTGGGTCTATTCACCAGTGCGAATCCATCAACTCAAATTGGGATCGAACCCGGGACCTGACAGGTAGAGGACAAGCACGCTACCCACTTGGCCACCGTGCAGCTGATCAGACCGCTTTTCATTTTCAATTTACGCGATATTGCACAACCCATTTTTGCGAGCTTGTTGCGGGCCACAGATCCATCTCAACTCAGCACTAGCCTCCAGGGTTAAGACTCGGTTGGAAACATTCACAACCTGTCTGATTATTTCATGTAGGTAATGGAGGATTTGGTTAAATTTTAAATGACAATTCGTTGTGTATATATCAAATGAAGCATAAACTGAAAAGCTCGGAAGCACTGGACAGCTGTTTCGACCTGGTTGGGTCTCATCAGCAGTGCGAATCCATCGACCCTACTGGGAATCGAACCCGAGCTTTTCTGTTCACGCTCAACAATTAAAAGCTTTATACACACCCAGACCGACTGCGTATCCCACCGAAGGATAAAGTGCCAGATTCTGCAGTCTCGTTCTATTGACCCTTTTACCCGTTCGTGTGGGACCGGGTCAATTTGTTCCACGAGCAGGTGCTTATCCGATCGCGTTCAGGGACTCCACCTGTCTTAGTTGGGAACAGGAACAATGAGAACAATTACAAGCGCGGTGTCTGCATCCCGTTGAGTCAAATCACTCGATGGGTGTGGCAAGTGCGTTCCAACCGACACAGTTCAATGTAGGCAATTAAGAACAGTGAAACATCTAATCTTAGCCACAGCCAAAGTCAAAGTTTTATCACAAGAATAGCTTACAAACTGGTGCTTCTCTTGTCCCATAGGATATTTACACGGATGAATCATTACACATCGAAAAGGGAGTCGCATAGAAATCCGGGTAGGAGATAGAGAATGTAGGCTACAGTGAATTTCCGTTTGCCTTTAGTGTAAGAATGTGAGGTGTGCCAAGGTTTCTTCGAGTATCTGCTTGAGAGATTCAATAGTGGGTGCACAAACGATATGAGATAGAAGGGCGTTCCAAGATCTGCATACTCTGACTGCAAAAGACTGGCGCCGACAAACCAGTCGACACTTGGGAACCAGTAGTTTGAAACGATGTCCCCTTAGGTGTACATTTTTTGATAACATGAGGAGCGATCAACACGGATGGTTTGGAATCTGTAGTATTTGATACGTCAAAATCAAGTCTCCTCGAGCTCGGCGGTACTGAGCAGAATATAGTCCCAATGATCACAATCTGTCCTCGTATTTCAGGTAATGGAATCCCTTGACCATTTTGGTGGCCATCCTTTGTGGATGCTCAAGCATCTTGCGATCACGTTGAAGCCATGGACTCCAAGCTTGGATGGCGAACTCTGTATAGAGTCGAATGTACGCTGATAGCAAACGTGGGAATAAAGAAGTTTCAAACCGGCTAAAGACTTCCCGAAGTAAGGCGACATTCTTCATAGCAGCAGACGAAGCCTTAGCACAGTTGTTGGAGCAGCTTGAATCCTCTTGAACAACAATACCTAAGTCCTTTTCGGTAGAAGTATGTGGTAGCTGCTGGTCTCCGAGGAAATACGAGAATTTCCGCTTGTGGCGTAGGGATAGGACTTTGCATTTAGAAACATTAAATTCAATGTCGTTCTACTTAGACCATTGATAAGCTGCGTTGATTGATTCCTGAAGTGTTTGAGAGCCCTCTGGTTTTGTTACCGTGTTCCAGATTTTGGGGTCATCTGCAAACAGTATTGTTTTTGAGCCTAACACTTGCGGTAGATCGTTTACGAAGGCGAGGGACAGACGGGGACCGAGTACGGACCTTTGTGGAACACGGCGGATGGTTTGGATGGGTCCGGATACAGAATCAGAAACACGAACTGATATGGTTCGTTGATCGAGCAATGCTTTGATCCACTGAAATGGGAAATCTCGAACGCCATAATTATAGAGCTTCTGCAGTAAAATTTTGTGATTCACTCGATCAAATGCTTTCGCGAAGTCGAGATAAATCACATCCACCGCATCCCCTTCGTCAACTGTACTGGTCCATTCACCTCGAATTAGAAGCAGGTTCGTGGTGCAGGATCGCTTTTGCCTAGACCCATGTTGAGCTGTCGAGAGAATATTGTATGTTTCGAGATGTTCCATCAGAGAATCGGCCACAATTGACCACATGACCTTCGATAACACCGAAAGCAGGCTACAGGTCTGTAGTTAGCGGGGCCACTATGACAACAACCTTTGTATATGGGCGAAATGACTCCTTGTTTCCACGATTCGGGGAGTGTTGCTTGGTCGAACATTCGTTGAAACAGAATAGCTAGCAGTTCGGATATGTGATTTGCCGAAAAGATCAGAGATTTCGGGTGTATGTTGTCCTCATCTGGAGTTGCATTTCTTCGCAAAGCCATTAGTTTTGCTTTAACGTTTTCAGCAGTAAATGATACGTAGATGAGTGAAGGATGTGGAACATGATGCAATCGTTGGGGTAGTTGTAAACCTTCAACCTGCGGTGCTGCGAATACGTTGGAATAATGAATTTTCAGCATTTCCGCTGCTTCCATTTCAGTGGTTGCAACTCTTCCAGCGCTACTTAGTACCGGTATACCAAACTTTACTTTCCGAATGGAGTTGATGTGTTGGTGCAACAACTTAGGGTTAGAAATGAATTTTTGCATAGCAACTCTTGAAAGTCGAACTTATGTTGTGTTCGGTCCAGATGTACGAATGACAAGAGTGACTCTTGCTTAGCCCCCAACGAAAAGGCGGACAGAGAACACAGCTGGAGACAAACAGTCAGCGTGTATTTTCTGATTAGGGTTCGATACGCAAATACACAGGACAAATCACACATACGAGAACGGCGCAGTGACACACCAACCAATCCGATTGCGCGCATGACATATCGATCGCACAAACTTTGACTGAAATTTAATCAAATCCTCCATTACTTACTTTCTTTCATTGAATATTAAATGATACAACTTTCAGCAAGAAAGAAGGGAGCAATCCAAAAGCTGCCATGCAACACACAAATAAAGAAAATCAAGCGGTGATAATTGGATCGAAATACACGTCCTCTGGGCTGATAATTTGGTGACGTTTCCACCGGGCTACAATCGCCCATGGGGAGGAGAAAGCAATTGGCAACACATTCGTGCCTTCTGGTAAAACTGAAACATAGGAGAATTTCGATACTCTACTTCGGTTATAAACAACTTGAGCCCAACTACGATTAGACATTGTAAGAAAACAGAAATCAGCGAACGAGCTCGTTTGTGGTGATTCTTCTACAGGCTGATACATCACGATTTATATCAAACTGTTGAGCAGGAGGTAGAAGATATCATGACAATTTGGAAAATAAATAACCAACATTCTATTTCCATGAACTGATGTAGCTTACACTTTAGTCCTCACATATACGCACTGGTTCGTGTCATTAAGAGTGGGGGAATGGCTGTGTCGTGTCTGGTGTTGGCCATGGAAGACCGAGTGTGTTCTTATAAATTGCTTTTGCGAGCACAAGAGAAGGGGGGTGGATTATGTAGGCTGATTCCGATCGCTTCCGCTGTGGCCCGACATGCAACTCCTAGTCCTCTTAGATCGATAAGTGCGAACTAAGTAAAGGGACTGAAACGCCTTGGTCGCATTATCTCTTTTCCAACTTGTCATGGCTTCTCCTCCCCTTTGGCTGCCAAACAGTTTGATATAAATTGTGATAGATCAGCCTGTAGAAGAATCACCACAAACGTGCTTGTTCGCTGATTTGTGTTTTCTTACAATGTATAACGATGGTATATTCGGACAAGTACGATTACGTTTGATTTATTTCTATGAACGTAACGAACACGCTAATGAGTCCATCGTAATATCTGACTCTTTTCTATCCGTATGGATTTGTGAAGACGGACGCTGAGATAAACGATGGCAGAAAGTCACAATGAGGTTGCAAATATGGTATGTATTTTGCCACCTAGACAAAAAAGGATGAAAATCTTCGATCAGCAATCTGATTTTGATCTATGCAATACACTACTTTCGGTTACGATTCACACACGAAATGACGAGGTCCCGCTAGGCATTTTATCATTTATTTCCAAAGTTCCATATTGATAAACCAACTGTCACACACAGGTTATTTCACTTGGGAAATTACCAGTTTCGTTGAATATAGTGTAGCGCAAAGTTCATTACAAATATTGGTATCGCGAAATCAAGCATTTTGCTGAGTAGTTTACACGACTGATAATCCCCAAAGATTTGAACAGAACGGCCAACTATTTAACGGCTTCAAGGACTATTTTCTCGATCTATTTGTTTGGTAAGTGTGGTGCAAATCACCTCTTCATTATTCGATGATGCAAATTGAACACAAGGACAGGCTGTTTCTGATCGTTTATGAAGCTCGAGATTGGAATCGTCCCAGTGGATAAAATTAGGTTAGATGAGGGTAATAGAGGTTGTGATTTATATGATGAATTCGTCATGTAAACGAGGCGTGAGCTGAAAAGCTGGGAAGCACTGGACAGCTGTTATGCTATACCATGTAAATTCAAAATAAGAAAAGATCTGATCAGCTGCCCGGTGGCTAAGTCGGTGGCATGCTTGTGTTCTACCTGTGAGGGCTCGAGTTCGATCCACGGTTGGGCGAATGGATTGACGCACTGCACTGATAAGACCCAACCAGGTCGAAACAGCTGGCCAGTGCTTCCCAGCTTTTTAGCTCACGCCTCATTTACACGACGAATTCATCATATAAAATTAGGAATGGAATTTCCGGAAGTAAGGCGATTCGTGCAATACGCGTGAAAAGATTTTCGGTGCGCGCGTACATTGAGAGAGTCTGCGGTTTTTATCACTCCTTCTTGGAGCAGAAGCGGTATAGTGGATTCCATGAGCGGCTGCAAAACTTGTCAATAAACTGTTTTTCATCGGTTGGACCATCAATCCGGAGTTGTTTATGACAATATAACTAATCTGCTTCCACATTCAGTCACTTTCCCTTTCACGTATTTCACACTCACCATCAATTAATTCTCCGTTGAGCAGGCAATTTATGATCTTACAAAACTAGGTTACTTGAAGAACATGTATCTGTGCGTCGAAAATGTCAGATATCTGCAAACAATGCCCAACATTCAAAAACGCTACAGCCTCTGTTTACAATGATTGAAATAATTGTAGAAAATAATCAATACCTACTAAAATTGGAATACCAACTCATTTAAGCTCTCATTCAGTTTTGACAATTAGGTAACATATATCAGACATCGCCACACAGAGTTAGGGATTTTAAGTAGTCAATTACGATCAAGCGATTTATCTTTTTTACTTTGTTATGACTCAACAAGTGTATTAAAAAGCTATCAATCGTTGGCTTGAACAGATGAAATGTATCAATTTGTTGACTAAAATAGCACTGGATGTTTCTCACAGGTTAGCTGTATTACACGAGTTGGTTATGCTTGCTCTCTCCAACTGTCTGTAAACCTTGGAATTTGAAATGTTGATGTGCTCGGTGGTTAAAATATGAAGTGGAAAATAAACCTAACGACTTCGTTACACATCTCATTAGTCACAATATAAACCACGTTTTTTTAACTTCATTGCAAAATCCCGAGTTGCTAATTTCCCTCGACATCGTGACAACCCTTTGATTGGCCTTGATCTGCTTTGTGGAACTTACTTCTATAATCGTACCTTTACTAACAGGTAGGAGCTCATATTTCTCAAATTTCCTTTGTTGGCAAAATTTGAACATGGTCCTTAAATTCAGTCGGATGAAAGGTTTTCGTATATTTACCTTCAGCTATCAAATACGGGAGCAAGTGAAAACAGCGCAATCAAAGGACGTGTTTAATGAAATCCTTTGGACTAAATCTGATCAACTGTCTTCTCTCACTACAGGCTTAGCATAACTGCATTCAATAATCCGTTATATATCCTATTATTCAGCTGTTTATACGTCTATTCACATTTCACAATTGAATTGTGGTAGTAAGTAGGCCGGAGCAATTGAGCAACCACTATGCACCAGTATCACACATATAGTATCAAAGAATAAACCATCAAACGCAGTCCAAATTTCCTTCTAATTCAATTGGTCCTCATTTAGCAAATTTTGGCAAATGTGACGGTGCCGGGACATTTTTCGTTGATNATTGCAGTTTACCGAGGCAGCAGCTGTTTCACCATAAACGTCGAATCTGTATAAGCGAATCGATTTGATGATCAACCTCACGCTGCCCCGGTATGACTGAGGCTACTTCCCTCACTTCTGCAGGGATTACGCCCTAGATCACGGTAACCAATCCAGTTCGGATTATTCGTGAGCATTCATCTCCCGGTGGATTTCTCATCCCCGCTTGGTCACAAATCTGTAACTCTTTCAGTTGAACGTGATCGGAATATGTGCATACAACTGGCCAGAATACCATAACACGGGTTAACTCTGAAAGATAGTGTGGTCCTAATTGATTTTCCTGCTTCCCTAATACGTTTAAAGAGAACTATAGTCGCCCATATTAATATATAAATTTTATTTTAACTTTTTATTTTACATATTTTATGATAAAAAAAGCCGAAGACGTCGACAAGATGAGCAGTAGGATGCGCTATTCGGTTATGGGAACCGGCGATCCGAGTCCTGGTATTATGATCAGCAAACTACATACAGCCTCAATCAAATGTAGTTACTGAGCAACGTGAAAGCTTTACGTATCATTAAAAGTACATTTAAATCACCGAATTCCTAAGGGCCAGTCCACTCAACATGATCAGCTTTTATTTTTATCATTGTTCGGCCTGAGTGTACGATAAATAAGATGATAACCAAACTGATTGAACCACTGTCCTGCTTGAACTCATAAATTGGTCAGATGTGATCAGACAGGAAAGATCGAAATATGTCTGTTCGTTGTTCTAAACTATGCACGTTTGTTCTTGACATGCAATTGTCGACGTTTTTCGCTCCCCACTGCCTCTCATTCATTCACAGCCAATCAGACAGGAGAAATTGTTGGAATACCAGGGAATTTCGCAACACCTGATTTCCTATTGTGAACTACTCCAAGCCAGATGTTTAATTAACTTCGCGGATTGTAACAGTTCGTCCACATCGAAAGCGAACACCATAGACTCGGTAAGTACCCTAAGCTCAAATCAGTTTAGTAGCACACCAGGCAGTAGTGAACACGATGTTATGGGTCTCACTGTCTGTTTAGTTGTGTTCTAGTATTATGCTCTGATAGGCATAGAATGGTGCAGGGATGATTTCTACCAAACTGGACAACCTGTTGTACGTTGTTTGGAAAAACAGGAATGAATCTGTAATCATTGTCTAATGGAACTTTTTTACCTGATTTTAACGGAAACATTGAAAATGGAATTGAGGATTCAATATTAACCCACAATGATAGCATTATCAAAATGAACAACTTATTAAATCACACGGAAGATGATCTCTTTACGCCTAAAGTTCCGAACCTCACTGTTCAAACTAAAACAGTTAAGAGGCCAGTTGGAGATGAGCCCATTTCTTTTTCATACCTTTAAGAAACAGATTTCGTTGTTTGAAGAAAAAGGAAACATGGAAGGGGTTTCTTTCTGGAGAGAGAAATGAGGACTGAAATTCTGCTCTGTGGCAGCTAAAAACCATAATTGATCAACTTGATCACTGGTGATCTGGAGAAAGTGGATGACGTTTGAGGGTCTCACTTCAGAAGTGAAATGCCCAGAAAAATAAAATTCAAAGGAATGAACAGATGATCAAATCAGCCATTTAGTATCCCGTTAGCAATTCAAGTTGTCCGAGCGTCCAATCAGTATGTCCGGATATTATTTCCAGTTTACTCATTATCATTTCAAGCTGTCTCGTTGATCCCAGCAATGCTTCCAGGCTCATAGTGTTCTATGGATGACCTCCCTACTGCACAGATCGTTTTCAACGTGTTGTTGAATCGAAGGGATAAACGGTTGTGCCACCTGACACAAATCCCATAGCCTACCTCAACTGTTATTCATAGGCATATTGGTCTGTTATTCTTCGTACACCACCAAAATCATATTGGATTGATGGAGGATTTGATTCTTTCAAATGATGAAAGTGAACCGAAAAGCTGGGATGCATTAGACAGCTGTTTTGACGTAGTTGATCTCATCAGCGATGAGAATCCATCGATCCAATTAGGTATTGAACCCGGAATCTCACAGGCAGAAAGTAAGCATGCTACATACTCAGTGCTCGGGCGGCTGACTAGACCGTTGCTCACCTGGAACACACGATATAACTTCATTTACACGAGGAGCTCATCATATGGAGAAATAATATTGGACTATGCATGTTCCACTAACACCAGTGGATCATGCGTATCCGCTTTTAATGGTTTCTTGTGCCCATCACGTGATACTTTAATAAGCCGCTAATCGATCCGGCTCGATTGATAGAGTGGTCATTATTATCCAGACTTACTTCTGTTTAGTGCTTTGCTTGCAGATTATGTTCCCCTTTTTTAACCATCATGGAACCGAAAGTTTCTTTTCCACCGTTTGCGTTTTTCATGATTGATTTGGGTCAGTTGTTGAGCCAGAATAGAATACCAACGAACAACGGACCCAACCGAATGTGAGTCTGCAAAAACTGACTTCTTTGTCGGTCGAGTTTGTCCAATTCGTGTCCTAATACAGCATCATGCGATGGGCATAAACGCATGGAAAATTGTAATATTTGTTTTATTTGATAAAACTTGAAGAAGGACAACAAAACAAAGATGTTTTGCGCAATTTATGCCACGGCAGATTTTACTTCATCTCAACTCACACAATGAGGTAGAAAATAACAGTATATATCGTTCGACTGTCTATCAGTTACACAAGAAAAAGTGAGGGCCAAAGCAGCACATCTCACCACGTGTAAGATAGTAATAGTGTAACTGAAACTTGGTTCCCTTCGAACACCCCGGTTAGGTTTCCATCTTCTAAATATAACGGACTCTGTTAATCTACTCAGCTGTGGAGTGGTGCCAGCATAAACGATCCTAAATCGCCGGTCGGTTTCGAACCATGTGTCATGATCATCCGGTTTGGAGTGATAAATGATATACTTGGTTTGCGTTCAATATTAGGATGTTGGTGGTCGATGATGCTGTAACATGATTGAGTGTGTTAGCGCTGGTTTATGCTTGTGTGCGTATTTGAGGGTTGATCTTGGAGAATGACCTTCGATCATGTGACCTGGGAGATAAACAAACAAACAAACAGATAAACAGACAGACAGGCAGGCAGGCAGGCAGGCAGGCAGACAGGCAAACAGACAGACAGACAGGGATAGACGCATACACGTACTAGCAATGTAGGCGATCGAGATGTGCCTTGGGATTTGCGTCGTGTGTGGTTTATTCAGGTAGCAAATTTGCCCCCCACCTCCGAGGGCGCTTCCAAAGAGGGCTGATAAATCTGTGATGCCATGGTGGTCGTCCAAATGGAAAACAATACTAAGACCAATTCCTATGAGGCTGAGGTAAATTGAATTAATATCTGGGGATCTTAAGATCGTTTTCGTATTCTGGATTTGACGCTCAGACAACTTGAGTTAGTTGGAACAGGTATGGATTCATTAGTCCCATTGAACAGTTGCACCCTAGTTGCAAGTCATGCGACACGGAGGAAAAAATATTCATGAAATAGCACCAAATCATACTGACTGACACTGGGAAAAGTTCAGGCAATTGACGATTATCATTCGATCAACAAAAACAAAAAAAAACGAATTTTACTTCAATTCCAAATTTCTTTCACGAATTCCCTTTCAGCGTCAGACCTTAGATCCCTCCACAATGGTAAGTATCATCTTTGTTTTTTGGACGCCATTTATTGAATTGTTATCAACACATGTCCCGAAATGTACGCCTTCGATCACCCTATCCTATGGTCAACAAATATGGGTATGAGACCACACATTTTAGACAAAATCCCCGATTGTGCGAATCTACACTTGGTTGTCTATTCCGGTATATAATCGTGGCGGGGTTCATCTGTTACGTTGCCAAAATCGTCATGGGAAAAGTAGAATGTTTGGAACTAAGAACGGAAGATTCTTTATTCTTGCATGGGTTTTGTTGGTTTCATAACTGACTGTTCTTTTACGACAAAAACGTTTCAACACTCCGTGTGGAAACACAATTAGCAGATTACCACTCAAGTTAATGACAATTGCAGAGGACGAGGGAATATGAACTGCAGTTAACTTTCGAAATAACTTTTATTGTAAATTATTTAATACATTATTTACCGGATCAGTTACTCAAACTTTGCGTTAAAATCCTCCCCGTCGGTTGAATTAATCTGATCACTTGAATGATCGATTAAATGAAGGATTGCTTCATTGATTGATTGATTGATTGACTGACTGACTGACTGACTGACTGACTGACTGACTGACTGACTGACTAACTGACTGACTGACTGACTGACTGGATTTAAAATAAGTTGTTTAAGGCTATGAAAATGAGTGTGTCAGTAGACACCCGTGCGCACAAGTTTGAATGCATCAAATACTCAGTTTTATCTGTTAACATGACCTTTCAGTACACTGTGTTTTCTCAAGTTATTTACACTACGTCAGAGTATCCGAAGCGTATAAATCAGCCCCTTTGCGCCGTATGTGTGGGTCAAGTTAACGAATGAATGACACACGTCTCAACTGTTTCCGGTGTTTAAACCTGCATTACTTATGATTAACTGAATGAGCTGCAATACACAACGTTGATAACTTCCGCGGATAGATTTTGAGTGTAAGGTGTACACGAGATGGCCAAAAATTGCCTGAGACAAGGGATTTCCTCTGACTTGATTGCTTGATTGACGACCGCTTTACTGAACATCCCATTTAAGATGTGTCACATAGTTACAAGTGATCAGACGCACACATTCAGCGGTGGATCTTCCCCCTTAATTCGCGTAACCAATGATGAACAGTACAGTAATCTACTTTTGGTTACCGGAAAGGTTGGCATTTGCAATCACCTTTTGGTGGTTCGGATGGGATTTCGGGGCTAAAGTGTGTGCTCCTCGAACGGAATTCGGATGCATATTTCTCGGCAACAAACAAGAACGAATGACGGAATGTTTTCTTTATCCTGACTGAAACTCCCCGGGTGTTTACCGTCCTAGCAACATTTAAAATCAATGAATTACGATTATGTTTTTAGCTTGCCTGTTTATTAGGAATTAACCGGTTTTCGCTCTCTGTCTCGTATTTGCCATACTGCCATTTAAACTCTGGTGGCCTGGAATGTACAAAATCAAATCAGTTACAGTTGTTTCGAATTATCCTCTGAACTAGACACTAACTTCCTAGGCAATACTGATGACACATGGATTTCGCTAACTAGATTACGATTAGTTTTACAAAACTGCATTTCACTTACTTGCTCTTCTGTTTCAGCAAAACTTCACAATTGGGTCTAAGTATTGGATACGAAGTGAGTAGATTGAGCTTTTTATATCTCTTTTGCTTTATGATTACTTCCTTTCATAGATAATTTAATGTTATAATTTTCAATAAGAGGGTGAGCTGTTAATCCTCTGATTGGCTATCATACAAGAAACAAGCAAAAATGATGCGATTTTCTCTCATCTGATTAGCCGGTATCACAATACAATTTGTGAACGATGTCCCACGGTTAACCAACCACGAAATCAACCAAAAGTGCATCCATTATCTATGGTCTACGTGAGGACGCCAATGACAACAGATAAACATGGATATGTAAAATGCTTTTCTGCATAAGAATATGAATCGACCGAAGTGTACGCCCTCTGAACAGGTTGCCCTATTGGCATGAAGAAGTATTAAAATCAATGAGTCCTAATCAGTCGATAAATGAATAATCAATCACTATGAATTTCATTTAGTAGTTATTCATTTGGAGAATTGATCTACTGGAATTACCGTCCTTCAGTGTCGGTGGAGGCTGAATGGTTAGGTCACCAAATTGTGACCCCGGGTTCAAACCGCTTCCCTGAAACCCGTCTTCCTAATTTCCGTTCTTTCTCCGGCAGCCTTTGTTCTGCAGCTGCCCCTTTCCTAAAAGTTGTCTTTGAATTTGTACCTTCAATAAATAAAAAAATAAGTAAAAAGACGTTCATTCATTCGTTCACCTTCTCGCCTATTCCTCAGCTGTTCCAATCGACCACACACTGGGAAGCACTGAGCTGGAGTTATTAGAGTTCATTCGTAGTGCAAATCGACCGTCCCATCCGGGATGTGATTTCCAGACCCATCGCATAGAACACGAGTATATTACTCAATCATCCCAAGACTGAACCGAATCGCCAATTTATGTTTATTCAGTTGTCGTCATCAGCCGTAGTCAAAAGGGTTCATTTATCCCCGACAACAACGAAGAGAGAGACACAATTGACTATCTGTTAACTTCAGTCGAAAGCCTCCCGTCATATCAGGTTCACCATGCAGATTACGGACTAACTGGTCACAAACCTGCTCGACTGGGTTAGCAATTCATATTTAACTCACAGTTACTTGTGAGTAGTGGTGTGCGATAATTGATATTGATCGATTCGAAGTGCATGGTTGACTGAAAGAGCTTAGAAGTACACATGAAGGTGCAGTCTGAAGGATGGTAAGTTCCAATCAAGCAATATCCATTACTCCACATCAGTATTCACAATTATCTGTGCGTTAAATGTGAATAATTTGAGGAACTTGTACAGTCGACCGAATACAAGAACTCCATCGGTCATGGTTACCTCAGGGTTAGTTTCATTTACAACTCATCATGTGAAAAAATAGTTAGCATCGCCAAATTGCATCACTCGTATTTGGTTCAGTTCGTCTGCATCTGAATAAACGATCAATGAATCCCACCACGTGTGTGTGTGGGTGCGCGCGCAAAGCTATTTATGAAAAAAGATCTAAGGGTGAAAAAATGTCATCACTGGATCCAACTCATTCTTAACTCAGTTCTTTAGTGACTGACGTAAACTGCCATAAACTTATCGATTACATATGAAGTGATTGTGCACAAGGTTCGATCACGTTTCACATCAACGAAATCCGGTTTCGGCAAAAAGTTTCATATGTAACAAATCAGGACGCTTCGCCTCATGGTCAGCACAACACGAAACGGCGAGCTATTCAGACAGGTCGTGGTGATTGAACTCCGTCTTTCGGGTACCCGTTGATCCAACGCCCACACACACAGCGCTTGTCTCGATGATTCCCAATCGCTTTGCTTAGCCCAAAAATTGTCCGGGATAAAATTATCATGTTGCGTGGTACGCGTTGTGTTGAGGGACCGCCAAAATGCTGTGTGATCGACGTGAGAGGCGTGATACTGGAATTCCGATCATCTCGTTTAACTTGATTCGAAAAGAGGATTGATTTGATTTGCCAACATTTTGCTTGTACATTTGGAAAATTATTTTTGTTATTAATATATTTCACATTTATCTAGGAATAGACTGTGTTAAGTAGTTCATGATACAATAATCTCTATGACAAAGAAATGAGCTCCATGATTGACTTAGGGGCCGAATATTGCCAGGCTGCTCAAGCCAATGCAGGTGAGTTTTCTTGAGGAACCGGAGCCTTCGGCTAGCCAAAGGCTGGCCCGCAAGGCATTGGGGCGGTTTGTAAACCGCAACCCGTTGGGAGCCGGTGTCCAGTTCATCGGAACGTACGCCCCATCAGACGGGGTCAAACGCTCAAGATGTCCAATACACCTCAATGCCCAAATGAGCCGGTGACCACTGTTGCAACCGANTTTGGAATCTGGGATTTTGGTCAACTGCCCTAGGCGAACTACCAGTGGTCCACCAATCCGATTATAGCCCCGGATGTCGGCTTTCCGTGCTCTCACTTTGGTGAGAAAATACCGCCATGGGAAGGTAGTTAGGAGGGATTCCTCAGCAGAAGCTGGTAGAGACGCTTGGTCGTATGGGAGCATTTCGCGAGGGGCAAGGAGAAAAGGGTAACCAGCCGTAAACCTTAGCAACCAACCACGACCATACTAAGGCTTTCGGAGGCTACGTGGAAAATAATTGTTTTTGTTTGATTTTCTTCAAATCTTGAAAGTCAAAACTGACTGGTAATTTCACCTGGCAGGAGTTCTCATCTGTCAGTATAAGGACAAGTATAAAACAATTGTCAATTTTATTTCAGATAACCTACCTGCACCGTTCCAATGGATACCACAAACGCTTGAAAATATCAAAGTGAGTATGTGTTTGGATTGTTCTAATATGACTAACTTGGTAACTGTACTTTTCAACTACTTTGAACGGTCAGACTTACGCGTGTAATTTTACTCGTGCATATTGTTGTGGTTATCACTTGCATGCAGCTCCTGATGACTTTGACCCCATCAACCAATCCGGATGCGAAGGAACTGAAACAATTGTTTTCGACCCTCACCAATTCAGCGCATTCCTCGCCGGCCGTTTGCCTTTTTGGAGAGGTAGGTTCAACCAGGTTCATCCTTTTGAATGTCTTCGATTGATGGCTGGTACTGATATGCCCACCAAGTAGCCAAGATAAATATCAACTGGTCATTCGCTTTCTGAAGCGGTTGGGTAGTAGAACTGAGTAAAACGTGCCAAACAAATAAGTACAATGAACAATTAACAAAGTGCGTTATATCTATGAATCAAAATATTTTGAATTTCTGGCTGTGTAGATTGTATGTTTAAGATATTCTTTGTAGTAAACTAAGCTAATCCCAGGGTTAAGTTATTGAAGTGTTATCATGTGAGCTTAACTGACGAACAATTAGTCGATTCTCCCTCGACTTCGAGTGTTTTGTGTAGTGTATTGTATTGTGTATAACTTTTCCAAGCACTGGAGCTCACATTTCAGCTTAAAAGTTCATACACGCTAACCGTCACAATGTACATAATCAACGGGAGAAAAGTTTTTACAGGCATGGGGCATTTCATAATCCGTAATTGAGGCAAAATTCACTTATTGTCCGCTCTTTGTTCATGAGTAGACGAGCAAAATACGGTATGGGTAAATTGCGGTATGCAATAATTCGAAATGAAATTTGGCGGACTTGGGAGCGTGTCGAATAATGGGAACGACAAAGTGTCAGTTCTGCATGCAATGGGTGATCAGGATCTCGGCAAATTTCACACAGGAAGTTACCTGATACTGTGAACGTTTTACAGCTAATTCATTCACAGAAATAGAAGAAACACAACTAATAATGGTTAGACCGCGACGTAAAACTTTGAAATCCTGTTTGAGTAAACCAGGAAAAATAACCGGGGAACAGTAGAGTAAGATGGGAAAACACATTAATAAACAAAAGTAGAAATAACTTACTGGGATCGGCGAAACTGCCTGAGCTTTAGTATTTGAAATGAAAGGCGTCGCAGTTCACCAGTGCAGTTGTGGATGTGGGTTGACCAATGAAGATTGCTATCTATGGTTACACCAAGATATTTGACAGAGTTCACCCTGGATAAAGGATAGTTATTAATCACTGTGGGGTCTGTCGGATATGGAGAGCGAGCAAAACTATATAAACACTCAACACATTTACTGGGGTTCAGGGTTAGCCCCGATGAGGAGGAGAATGACTGAATTTGATCAAGATTATCGATGAAAGAACTCAGATCAGAGTAAGAAGAAATGAGTTGGCACAGCACGACGTGATCTGCATATTTCAAAATTCGTGCGGGAGAAGCACAGGGAATATCACAAGCATAAGTGGCAATAAGTATGGGGATAGCACAGCTCCTTGAAGGACCCCGGAGTTGTTGATTAAGGGTTTCGATGTGACCTTTCCCAATCTAGTGGTACCCTATCGGTAAAATAGTTGGGTAGCCAAGCTAACAACTGCGTGGGGCATTCAAACGATTCCAGTTTTTGTAA
>UZAN01042406.1:0-19586 GCA_900618425.1 Echinostoma caproni
CTACAGTTATAAAAGTCTCCTTATCAAACAGTTTAATGATGTTTGTATAGATCAGGTGTGGCAGGTTTTATTTCTCTCGTTCAGACATGCGGTTGATCAATGCTCAGTCTCGTGTAATATAATTACACTTAAGTTAATCCATAAGAAGTGAATGGGAATGAGGAGATATTTTTTCTCAGGCTAATAAGGAGAAGCTTGGTCTTCGATTCAACTGTCAACTCTGCTGTGATAAAATTATTGCAACGGTCTATGATAGTGGGGGTTGCATTACTTGAAATAATCTATATAGCTGAAAGGGAAGGTTCACATTCACCTGCTTTCTAGTCATCTGTGTTATTGCGTCGTTAGATTTTACTGTTTATTAAAGCGAAGCATCCTTTTTTATTAGTTCTACTATGCGGATCCACTCTTATTTAAGAAACCGAGCTACAACTTCTGCTCTCCATGTAGGCCAGGCAGTTTAGTGAATTTCGTTTTTATCTCCGAGAAAAAACTGGGGATTTCGGTGCATCGACCATCATAAATGCGTCTTAGAGATACCTTTTTCTGAATACAACCATTTTTCGCTTACATTTTAGCAAGCCAAATCGAACTAATATCAATTGGTGAATCTGACAGGCGACTGATCTTTGGAAAGTCGATTTGGCGTATAATTAATGAACAACATGTTTTTACTACGATCGACTCAATTGCCTGTTCCACTATGCATTACCTACTCCATTGTAATCTGTTGTCGATTCTTTCTACAAGTTTTATTAATTGATTCGAAACTATACGGTTGTTCATTAGATGGATACTGAAAACTGCGTTTTGGAGTAAAAATTACAAATAATGCATTTCAGCTAGTTCACTAGTTTATTGTTTTTTCTCTGTTTTGTGACTTTCTATACAGGGTCCACGATCGGACCATCAAATAATATTTGATGATTTTCATCTTTCGATCCGTTACTACGGAACCTGTTATCCAAAGCTTCTGGAATTCGACGAAGCAATGTTGATCATGCCGAGTAACCCAGTTGTCCGTAGTCAGAAGTGATTTTCACATGCTTTGTGCACCAGTTGTAAAAACTGTCCTCATTTTGTGCGTTCCTAACACAGCATTATGTAAGTTAGATTATTTTAGGTGAACTATGGAGAATAGTAACCGAAACGTGAACGTCTTGCATTGTTTTTTTCTGTAATAACCATTTAACAAGAATTATCTGCTCTTTTTTCACTGCTCGTTGAACGAACAATTCAGCGGTCCTTTCGAATACGAATTAACTCTAAAACCAGATCAATATACCAAACGGCACGTTCAGTGGTTCTACTTTGCCGTGCGCAATGCCTTGCCAGGACACCTCTATCGATTTACCATAATCAATTTCACGAAACGCACGAGTCTTTACTCCAAAGGTATGTGCAAACATATCATAGGTGTATTAGAGCCAAGCAAGTACCCCAAAACTGCTTCCAGATTTGTTGTATATATGTTGTATGCATATGTATGTGGTATTCCGGTTTCATTTGAATATCCTTTCCAGATGTATTTTGAATGCGCTCTATAACTCAGTTTTTACCTAAGAAAATGCAGGTAATTTAAAAGTGAAAATGATCTCGTTTTATGGCATTGATTATGAGNTAACCGAATCTCACATATGAATAATATTCTATCGAGTGTTAACAGTTTCAGTGAAATAAGCGTTTTATCATAACATCTGTTCCGAACTAAGGTACAATTTACACTCTTCTTTGTACACAAATTAGCCCACCCGGAATGCTCAAATGAGCCACAAGTTGGCTGAGGTTTCAGTTCGAACCACATATGAGTAGCATCCTTTAGTCTAAGGCTAAATTACAACTTTCCGATTTTCGCATTTCAAAGCAAGTCAAAAATAAAATGAAGCGAAATCACTTCTAGCCATTTGTTTTTTTTCAAAGGAATGAAAATTCTTCTCTATTCCGAGCATGAGGCTGCAACCAGAGCTACCAGTTGGCGAAGAGTTGGTGAAAATATCACGTGAGTTGCAATTCAGGTCAACCGATATTTTATTCTAATCATCACAAATCGTAACCGTGAACATCATCACCGTAGGCTACTTGTATTTCATATTTGTTTAGATAGCTTATTTTGTCACACTTCAGATACCGTAGTTAAATTTGTGGGGAAAATGTGCAATTCACTAATCTTTTTAGGAGTCACTTTTGGACGAATCTGTACAAACGAACTATGAGGATGGCTGCAATTGTCAGGTACATGGAGCATAAATGAAAACGTGAGGACGTCCGGATGAAAAAATGTCATCACCCGCCGGGTTATTTTGTAATCAGCATTTGATGATATTGATCATTAAATTATCAAGTATAGACATGGGAGGCAATATGCCATTATCTCTATATTATTAAAAATCACTGTATACATCCTGTATTGAAGTCCCCCTATGCTCGATTCAGTTTCAGTGATGCGGAGGTTTAAACCAATATCTGAATGGGCAATGGGCCGTTCGATGTGTGTTCATGAGCTTGTCTAATATCCATGAGGTCCATCTATGACTAAATTAAACATAATGACCTCCTTGGATTGAAATTTTACCAGATTTATTTAGGTCGAATGTTTCAAAGGTAGGTTACTTGTAACACTATGTTCAGTGGGGCGGCGTTATTACAGCATGAAACAGCCGGACTTGAGGGAAGGAAGAAAAGATCGACAGACGAGTTATCTGCGCAAACCATCAAAAAATAAGCTGTAGTTTAGATGTGGAAATATACATATCTAATAATATATCAGAGTATTATTCTGATCCAAAGGTAACTATGATTGAATATCCACCCGAATCGAACATTGTTCTCCAGAACAAAGTAGTGCTCTGCTCATCTTCACATGTCTAACCATTATCGACTGCCCTTGATTTACTTACAACAGTTTGCCACTGAAGACTGAAATTGATTGTTCACCTAAACCAATCACTATTTATGCCGTGTAGGTTAACTATCATACAACTGAAGATATTACTGATCTATCGGTTATATATAATGTGGTCCGTCGTTCACTGCTCAGCTGGTCATCAGTTCTTACTCTGTAGCCGAATTTTATAACTTTCTTCTGTGTTTCAAAATACATTATGAACAATAAGAGACTTCCCTTGCGCCTGTTCGCCGAGCTTGGCAATTTGTTTGCAAACGTTTCATCACCAGCCGAGGTGACATCATCAGTCACCTCGGCTGGTGATGAAACGTTTGCAGACAAATTGCCAAGCTCGGTAAACAGGCAAAATGGAATTCAGTTCACCCGAGCTACGAAAACCGATTTTCAATATTTTGTCAACAATAAGAGACTGCTAAAACGTAAACAATCCCACATCAGCAAAACTCCGCATTCGATTTTCGTGATGAGTCGGGATAGTTTGGTTACACCCGCTTTGGATACTTTCACATGGTGGTCTATCAGAAAATCAATATTTCACATTAATTACCAAATGAATTGAAAATCATACGAAAGACTAACAACAGAAAAAAGTAGCGTCATAAGAAGCTGAGTATTGAAAATGTGTTGTTTTGATACGTATATATATATAGATTTATTATCGTCAGTTGTATGTGGAAGAATGTGAAATAAATAAACAAAACGTTATTCTAGCGATTTTTCAAAAATGATCATAAAATTCTACAGATTTAATCCGTGGCAATTCATTGCCCTACGGATCTGTTTGTGGATTCCATTATTTGAATTTCGCTTCATGGAGACTAGTAGGCAGGAGTTATTATCTTCAAGTTTGCTCAGTACATTTTACTATTCATTAATGTTGTATACATGAACCGAAAACACATACATTGGCTAGCTCTTTCGTACGAGTTTTGATTTGTCTGAATTATGCACATTCTGTGTTCCTGTGGATCCACGCTCAGACCCAGATGTCTGCGAATTTACACAAGAACCTGTCTATCGAAATTCATTTGTTTCACGTCTGTTGCATGACTCATTTTGGAATGTTGACCACAAGCCCCGAAAGGTTATCGGGTCAAACACCAGTGTGGGGACACAAAAAACAACTCAAGGCTAATGAATCCCAATGGTTTACGAAAATGCTCTCCAGTGACCTTCCGTCTGTCATCATACTGTTTCCTCGTTTAAAGACTATTTGAGTTTTATCGATTAACTTGCTGGAACGGCGCACACCATGATCGATTGAGCAATTCATCGATGTGCTCGCACTTGATCACCAAGCCATTATGTGATGTATCAGGTTGCTCCGATTTTCCTCCCGCATGTTGACCATTGGTTAGCCATTTTCAATTATTGTCAGAGTGAGATCATTACTGTCTGTGATGGTGTAAGACAGAAAATTAACGAATCAACAGAGGTGAATAAAATTACAACTTGAATAAATTCATACCGTTTCGAGAGTCCGAATTAAGATGTTCTCCTAGGAAATTTTGGGTGTAGTAATAAACTCAAAGTTGAAACCTTTACTTAACAGCATTTCCACTCAAAGCAATGAGGAACACACAGTCATGGAAATCTAGTCCGTTAACATATTTTGTCCATCTACAAGTGAATAGCACATCAAAAGGTTTGGTGATACTAGGTTTGGCAGAATTCAGACAATAGAAGTTCGGAGCCGTAGATATGTAATTTTTTACTGGGTAGCTGTTAGAAAATGAGTTTGGTACCTAATGTTAGTGGTAAATTATTGGAATTCTCAATGCTTGTGGATTTTCTTGCAGCCACCTGCACCGTAGGCATAGAAGAGTTCGAAGATCAAATGGAATTTGTTCTTCTCACTTCTGAATCAGCTTAGGAATATCATAAATCAACCGCAAATGACTTTCGTATCACCACGGACTCAGAACGTCCAACGGATATTGGGCCGTTTGCAATGCTTTATGTGCGTCCTCTCCATGGCTTTATGATCAAGTCAAGTCAAGCAAAGCTTTACGCACCCAATAGGACGAATTTTCAGCAGTTTCGACAAGTTACAGTGAGAAAAACGTTAAGCATTGGAAAATAAGAAATATACACTTACTAAACGTAAAACAAACGGATGTGATAAAATCCCAATGTGATAGATGATTATTCAAGTCAGTAATAATATTAGTTCGGTTGATCTAGATGCGAGCAAAATAAGGGATCATGCTGTTTTTATGTGTGGTGGTGCGTGCACAAAGAATTCGATATTTGGAACGCTTACTCGGATGAGACGCCGATTTATTGAGATGGGAGTACAGGTAGTGTTCTTCATTGGACAGGATATGCCTGATAAATCAATCACATAAATGAAATGCTTGCTCACAATAAAGTCAAACAAAAAGGTATTTTAAATGCCACTGCAATGAGATAGAAGTTTAAGAGATCTGGAAAAGAGAATGAAATCTTTCTCCTTCAGACCAGGAAAATATACGGGTAGAACAGTACAATCAAGGTGGAATATTTCTGCAGGCACAAATTTAAGAATTACATTTAGGGGAACGCCAGGCGTTTTAAGCTTAAAGGCGTAGAAAGACAGCTTACGAACCCGAATACAAATGTTTTCAACATGTTTGGACCAAGGAAGATTGTGTGACAGAGTAACTCCAAGATATTTCACAGAGTTAACTTTAGGGATGGTATTATCATTAACAGAAAGTTCAGGCTGATTATTCATAAGGGTTTGATAGTGCATGTCTTTTTTAAGGCTATAAGAAATATCCAAACATTTATCTGCATTTATCATTAAGGATCGGGTAGTCGACCAACTAAAGATTGTATTTAGACAAATTTGAAGTTGACAGAAACAATCAGGACCAGTCAAGAGACAACCGACCACTACGTCATCAGTATAATTGCAGGCAATGAAGTTGGGAAGGATGGGAAGGTCATAAATATAAAGTGAAAAAAGAAATGGAGACAAAATTGCACCCTGAAAAACTTTAGAGTTAACTTCTAGCAGAGAGAACGATTTACCGTTACAAAAAGTGTATTGCATCCAATGAGTTGAGTAGTTAATTATTACATTTAGCAAATTAGGTGCCACACCACAATCCGAAGGATGTTGAATGAGAATGCCGCAGTCCAGTGATCCGAAAGCATTAGCATAATCAAGAAAAGTTAAATGGGCGATGCCAGCTCCTTTATCTAATAAGGATGAAACGGAATGAACAACGTGAACATTAGCACCAAGAGTGGAAAGCAAATGTTTGTAAGCAAACTGAATAGGGTCATGAGTAACAGATAAAAGGGTCAGCCTGTTAAGAAGGACTCTTTCGAAAACTTTCAATAATGCTGATGTGCAGGCAATCGGTCGGTATTTGGAAGATCCTTTTTGGAAATTGGTGTTATCTGAGCAGCTCTCCAACAATCAGGGGTGTTTCCAGAAGGCATACACAAATTAAACAACTGGGAACTAGGTGAAACAAGTTGTTCTTTCAGCAGGAAGGGGGACAACGAATCAGGGCCATGTGCCTTGTTAGATTTAAGGGACTTAAGTACATTCAGGACTTCCACCGGAGTGGCAGTTTGGTTCTCCCCAGTAGATGTAAGTAAAGATGGTATTGAGTTCCATACTATAATACTTACTAATTGACGGTTTAATTCCTCAACATCCGGAAAAGATTTGTGGCGTGCTCCACAGAGCTGCTTCAAAGCAAACCACATACGACGGCAGTTCTTGTTTCCCATAAGAGTTCCGATATAAATCCAATTTAGCGCTGTATTTCTATTTTGACCAATGGTGATAGATTTTTGACAGCACTACACCTTCCAGTCCTGTAGGCCTTTTCTTTATCACGACGGAGCCGTTTAAGTTGAGGCGAAGAGAACATGTGAGTTCGAATATATAAGGCCTCAACTGGGTAATATAGATCATTGCAAAAATTAAGATAACATGTAAGATACTCACAACTGGAATAGTTGTCAGCATTTAAAAAGACAGTGAAGTCGGTAGATGAAACCATAGCTCTAAGTTTGGATAAGTTACCAGGAGTGCGACTTCTCCTTCTTATGGTTCTAGATATGGAACGGTTCATTTGGTGATGAAAATATTTACCGTAAATCATAGGGTGCAAAAGAATAGAGCAATGATCGGAGCTACCTATTGGAGCCCGCTTCTCAATGAAAAAAGATTTTGGGGCTATTTATAAAAATCCCGTCAAGTTGGACGCCAAGCCGGTTAGAAAAATATACAAGATTTGTCAGGTCTAAATTTGTAGAGAAAGAGATATTGAAACGATCAAAATCACCAGCAGCAATTCATAAAGACTGCTCTAAACCTGTTACAAGTTGTAGGGAGAAACAGTCGACAAACGGACGAATATCAGAGGCAGGCGTATCGGGAGTGATGTAAATGTTCGCTTATGTAATATGATGAAAGTGAATGAGAAATTGAGGCTTACAATAAAGAAAAATACAATTTATCTTGGGAGTACCAAATTGAACATGTTTATGAGCGTTTTTGCACCATTTTCTGTTGACGAAAGTGACCAGTCCACCACCTCCGTGAAGGAAGTTTGCATTACGATCTTCTCGAAATATGTCAAATCCATCAAATGTACGACGTTGTCCTCAATGTTAGGATGTAACCCGCTTTCCTGGAGTAGGATTACCCGTTCATTCTTACATTCCTTGCTGCTTGCTCTTGACATCATCGAGTTTTTCCATGAGCGAACGTATGTTACATGAGATAGTAGACGGAACGGTCAAATTATTAACAGAACGCCGCCTGAGTGCTACACACAAGCCAGTGCGGTGTTTTTTATGGTGTCCTTGAACAGATTTTTGCAAACGTTTGAATCAATTTCTCACAGAATAGGCAAAAAGCAGAAACTGAACTTTCTGCGCGATAAGCTGCAATGATTTAAAAAATCTGGCCTGGTAGGACAATATTTGACCTTGAGAATTTAACGAGTTGATTCAAAAGTGATGACCACGCGTTCCTTCACTATAACTTTAAGAAACAATTTTCGACGATAACAACACACGGCCAAATTCAAAGGCTCCGCCCAAGGGGATGCATTGATATAATCGAATCTATCAAGGCAAGAGAACAAATCTGAAGATCCGCGAACTGGATAATTTTGGGGGAATCGGATTACCAAATCAAACATGATAAAACTCACAAATTAGAAATCTTCTTTGTCAACTGCTTCAGTGAATACATTTGATCGAATCCCATGCATGCTTAGTCATACGTACTTGCATGTTAAAAATTTTGTAGCTACACAAAAAATTTGATGTGCACGGGCAACAGATTGCTGCTTCCGGAGTCAACGTACTATCAACTGCAGTGGGAAATGGTGAGTTATGGTTACGTCCAATTTTTATCCGGTGATTCAGACTACCGATAATTTTTTAACTCCGTGAAAATGACAATAATCATTAAAGTTTCCTATAGGTACAATTCGGTTATTCACATAAAGTGCATTCTTCAAATTTATACCCAAGGTTTCCAGGATATGTGACCAAAAATAAACGCACCTCGGTCACCCAACGAACTACAAAGGATGACTTTTATTAGACGGAAGATTTGTCTAATCATATCTGAAAGGCCAATGTGTGGATATCAGATAAAGTTCAGTCTCCTGGTTCCCCAGGTTTGTGAATTGACTTGAGTCGGCATCTCAGTCAGCAAACAGCGACGGTGAAGTAGTCGATCGCGCACTTTGCCTTGCACACAGCCTTGAGGTTACGTACTGGTTAGAACTAGAGACATCGGACAAGAACCCAAATTACCCTTCCATAACGTTCAAATGAAACAATTCAATAAAATAAATTCCGTGCAATATCAGTCATCGCTCACAATGATCAGAATGCACCGTCCATTCCATCAAATAGGTGTGGATAGTAATCAATAAGCTATTGCTCAAACATTGCAACCTTTGTTCGGTTCTTTGTCTTCTTCATCCGAGTTTCTCCCATTGACCCTTCTTCCGACTCGTAACCTTCCCACAGACAATCTGTCTGTCACTCGCCAAAACTTGTTGCAAAATAGCACTTTAAGTACTATATTGCTTAATAAACCGCAGATTGTGATGCCTCTCTAGCCTTTGAAACTCGGAAGTCTTCAAGGTGAGCACTATCACACAGGTAAGTCAACAAGATTGTCTTGCGCTTGCACTAGACTCGCTAGCAATCAATGTTTACTGCTTATACGAGACGCGACTTTGGGATACTAGTAGTACAAGCCCCTTAGGTTCTCCCTTGAAGCATATCCTTTTCATATTTTCAGACGATTAAGCCTTACTCACTATATGAGCGTGGATTAGTTATCACACAAAACGACCTGGTTGAGGCTTCATTGATAGACTGAATGCCGGCCAACAGTCGTTTACGCGCGACGACGCTTCAGCATTTGTTAATCATTCGGAAGGAAAGCAACATCAAAAGGCACCTGAGCATTTTTTGCACAGATACTTCCTCAGATCTTGTTCTCCCAACGCCAAGCGTTTGGAGTTCCATCCACGAGAATCAGCATATTAATTAATGCCCCACTCTAGATAAACGATATGCCTGTAACACTGTCCAGTTAGGTTGTTGAGTCTAATAGTCGAATACCTCAATAAAGTATGATTTTTGATTTCGGTAACGATTTCTGGTGTGCAATTTATAAGATAACCGAGCATCAGTAAAGAAGAATCATAGGAATTTATTTATAAAAATGATCCCTGGGGTACAGGTACGACACAGACATTGTAATTTCATTTCATCATTACACTCAAGTAGTATAGAACCGATCTTTCCACTTTACAAACGTGTATACTGTGAACCTGGGACCAATTCGTGATATAGCAGCGCGTACTAACCGAAACCTCATACCTATGATCCGATATGTCAGTAGTATACGGCAGACTTGATTTTGTAATGATAAATCTGCATTATTTACTTCACTCTTACCGTAGTATATTGAGTTTTACCACAATTTCAAATGATGGATAAATTCAAAAACATTTTAATTTTTTGCGTAAGTAGACATTTTCAAAACAAATTAAGTTGCTATGCGCGAATTGGCATAACAAAGCAGGTATTCATCTCAAAAGCGCATCTTCTGATATGTTAAAAATAAACAGTCAACAGGTTCAACAGTACGCAGCATAACTGGTTCCCCTATTTGAATGGGGAAACCTACAATCGTTAGGAATCAATCATTATTTGTTCAGATGCCCTGTAGACCGCCAAATATAAAGGGGTTTGTCCAATAGGCGCTACAATACCACAATTGTATGGATTGTCCAAAGACTGGAGATCCCTTCAGGTCGATTCTTGACATGTTCAATTCGACCTACCACACGAAGGCCAAATGGTTGTCTTGTGTTCTACAGAATCGGTGAGAATGACGATGACTCTGCATAGCATTAGGCATACACTCGGTCTCCATGACACCTTGTGTAGTTTAAATATCGAAGGTTGCCAAATGTTTTTGCCAGATTTTACATCTCACTTGAGGAATGTTTGATACGGCGTGGCAATTGAGTATCTATATAGCTATATAGAAAGCAACGGGATTGGCGTGAACATATTGATAGATCACATAGAACGATTTTCCTTCTGCACTCACGATATATAACTCAAGTTAAACAAGGAGATCTGTCGTTAGAAGGATTGTGTAGAAATGGGTTCCCCGACATGTCCCTTGTTTGCCGACGTGCTTATGCCAAAAATAGAAAACAATCAGGGTGAAACACATACTAGGCCAATCCAGTTAGAAAAGTCTGCAAGGAGGATATGCTGGTTGATGAAACCCGAAATACCTGCCAGATGAACTAGACCGATTGGCCCCTGCTTTGCTAGACAATGGTTATCCCATCACATTCATTCAGAAGTACAGAAAACCGATCAACGCCAAGCCTATTTCCCTACTGGCTAAGGAGAAAGTTGCCTTTCAAGGGAGGTGATGTAACAACACAAATATCTCGATGTTTAACACACCGTGGAAAGGACGTACACTGTAGCAAGATTAATGATTTTCTACGGGAAGTTTCATAATCTCCAACGCACTAATCTGGATCTATTCATTTCAACGTACCTGCGGTCAGCGGTACATCGGAAGGACAGAACGTCATTTATGAACCAGAATGTGTAAACATATTCCGAAACACTTTGGTCTTCGCGGAGTGAAACTACCATCTAGTGCGACTGCCCGTCATCTGTTAGATTCCGGTTATCATGTAGACGCACTCAAACCGTTTCAAGTCATTGCGAGACCTCAATGTTCACGGACTTAGCGGTTCTTAGAAGCGATAATTATTCATCGCTTAAACCGCAATTATGAGTTCAAATAACATTTGTGATGCAACTGTTGTTGCGGTGGTGGTGATGACATGAAATGACCTTCCCTCCCCCTCCGTCTACCACAGTCATCACATCGTTCGGATCAGTTCACCTCCATATCAAATGTTGTCAACTAACTTGACCTCAACCCTAACACAAATCACGCAACTCACCTGTCCACCACCTTGTTCAAATGACTCAATTCAACTCAAATTTTTCTTCGTTTTACATGATCACATATAAATGTGCGTTTACAGCTAAATGAGAGCACGCGAAATTGATGGCCAACGTCAATTCTGCCCACATTTATTTTTGTGTTGATATAATTGTACATAAGTCATTCAGTATTTATTTTTTTGAAGAGACCGCTCGAGAAAAACCACATCATCGAAAACAAGTGAAGTATCTGTTACTAGTTCTAAGGGGTATATTGATTTTTTTATATTTCTAACCTCAATTGTTCTCTGTGTANGAAGAGACCGCTCGAGAAAAACCACATCATCGAAAACAAGTGAAGTATCTGTTACTAGTTCTAAGGGGTATATTGATTTTTTTTATATTTCTAACCTCAATTGTTCTCTGTGCATTCTACACATGTTTTTCTGATGAAAAGTGTGTACCATAGTGTCTGTGGGCATGCCATCCACTCTTTCGTTTTTGTTATCACTGTAGCAAATCGGAAGCAACCAGTGCAGTCGATTTGATTAGCGTTAGTGGACCTCAGTGTGGCCGTTATTAGTCATGACCTTGAACGGTTGAGCTCAACATGTGATTCACGAAGTGGGAGTGTATCGCTCATCAGACCTAGGTCACAACTGTTACGATGAGATTTGCCGGATGACCTGTCCAACTGCAATTATTGTTCACCTTTTCGCACAGTCGCGTTTGTGCAACAGTGGTTTTCGATTGATTGAAGACCCAAAATCTTGCTCAACAGCCCCGCTTTACAAGCTGGAATAATCACGATAATCGCTCATCAGTTGACACAACAACGTTTGTGCAACACAATCGATCAACTGAGTTTCGCTCCCATCAGCGAGAGCATTCTTACGGCAGCAAACCTGGCCGTCACTTTGGTGACCCCTGTAGCAAAAATGACCACAGAAGGTCGATGTGTTCGAGGCGAGTTTATCTTAGAACTTAAAGTGAGAGTAGATCCTACACTGGTAGGTAGCTCACTCCTTCATCAAATTCGAAACGGGCGATTTATTCTTCAAAATGACACTCATAAACAGACATAGTGCGTCAAAACTTCGATCAGATCGCAATTATCCTCTGGTGGCCGCATTACCGGCTGATTGTATACGGATTTGAACTCAACTTTTATGAAAGCATCGGCCAGCACTTGGGGATGAACAGAAGTTCATGCTTTTTTAACCTGTTGCTTGACAGTGAGTATGCAAATTTTGGCTTCCACTAAAAACAAAACGAATTCCATTAAACATTACCGGAAAGAACTTTTGAAGGACAGAAGCACACTTCAGTGTATTAGTTGTAACACTGAAGACTGGTTTGGAGGCATTCATACCAATTTTACATTCGAGAATGCTGAATATATTACACTAGTCTGATAACCGATCTCCGCTATGGAGAGAAAATGTCCGTGAAACGAACACTACGCTCCCTCATATCTCAAGCTCAATTTATAATCAGTTCCAGGCGATTGGTAGAACCAAGCCGCGTTATGATAGGAGTTTTGTCTTCCATTTCGCCTGTTCGACAAGCTTGGCTATTTGTTCACAAACGATTCCTCAACAGGCAGAGGTGACAGCGTCAGTGCTTGTGAAGTGGCTTTGTCTCTCGGTTCCAAATTTAGTTAAGCGGAACTGGAAATACCATTTGAAGATTAAGATCGGTTCAATTATGATTACTCACAACTTGTTATCAAGTTCAGGGTTACAAAGCACACCATCGGGAAAATCTTACACAAACGTTTCTGGATGCGCTTAGAAAATTGCAATTATTAATTCTCCTCAGTAGACCCAATAAGGGAACCAACCGTTTTCATCTATCATCAAGCATGCATTTTAAAATAGTAACCTCCTTGCGAGATGACTGAAAGTTCACACGGAATACATCACAGTGCGATCGAATTGAAAAACAAAACGAAAGGGAAACCACAGGAACGCTGAAAAGGCTCAGAGACCAAAACTATATATCATTGAGCCTTTTAAAAAGGCTCAATCCAGTGTTCTAGCATACCCCTACTGTACGGTTTACCAAATATTCACAAACTCGGCCTGCCTCTCCGCCCCACACTGACCATAACAAGCTCGGATTATCGCGCTACTGCCCAATGGCTAGCAAAACATTCTCGAACCAGTGCATAAAACAGTTGAAAAGATACAGTACACGAGAGATTCGCATTTATGGGTGCTATGGAAGATATGCAGTTAGTAGAAAGGCCAATATTCTCCCTTGATGCTGTATCTCTGTTCATCAACGTACTTCGACTGGGGACAGAAAACTGTATCTGTGAACTCATTACGAGGAACAAAGTAACCGTGGGTATGTATACCATTTGATAACATCAAATAATTGATACTCTGATGCAGGTTCAACCCGTAATCCTTGTTTGGTAATACTAACCACCACTTTTGAGATGGGGTCATCATGGGGCCATTCTTAGGGCCAGTCCGTGGGTATATTTTCAAGACAGAATTAGAGACCGGTCAGATACACACAGTCAAAGATCACGACGATAAATACGTAGACGGTATTGTCTGTTTCCGAGGAAAATGTGGATCTTAATGATGTGATGTTGAAATATAATATAACAGACTTATGGATGTGCTTTAAAGTGGAGAAGAATGGGGACAACGAATTACCATCGTTCCTCAACGTCAATTCACCAAAACCTTTCAATGGCTCCATTTCGGCGAAATGGCACTAAACGCCAGTAAGTAAATTTCCCTAGTTTTGTTCCGCTCGCCAAAAAGCGTAACTTGGTGCGTTGTCCACCATTCAAAGCGAGAAATATGTTCACAATAGACGCATTAGAACTAGAATTAGCAGTTTTGCAGGGGACGCTGATCGAAAATAGCGACTGTCGTAGAAACTGCGGAGGAGAAAATGAGTTTCAATTAAACCCTGATAAAATATTTTTCTATTTGAATAACTAAAACTCATAGGTAGACTAGTGTGCTATGTGTGTATTTACTGGGGAGCACCGTCACTTACACTCGTCTCGCTTGACGCAGGTTCCCACTCTCAAATCGAGATTCAAAGGCCAGTGTAGGTGGTATCCATCCGGGGCATCCATTGTTTACGTTCAGCTGAGAACTGGCTGCAATTGCTTCCAACATTGCGGCTGTCCATCTGGGGCTACACTCAGAATCGTATATAACACGTGCTTGGCCCCAAGTAGCACTCAGTTTCGCTTCCTGGTTCTGATTGGCTTCATGTAATCGAATTCTGGCGGCTTGCTTTGAAATCCCAAGTAGGGAATCTGCAAAGAAACATCGTACATAGATTAGTCGATTTACTTGAAACGTTTTAATGTCAACTTATCAGAATTGAATTGGCTGTCACACATTTGTGATTCATATTGATTCTTTACAACCCAGGTAATTGCACCTTTATGTGAGTCATCAGAATTGTCATGGTAAATCAAATACGTATCTGTAAACCTCACTTTCCATTCACTTGAGAACAAAGTTAAGACCTAAATAGATTTGTTTTCCGACGACAAAGTGATATAACTCTGACGGAAATAATGGTAAGTTTGTCGCGAATGTATTTTTGTGTCATTCAAAGTTCAAGTAATATGTTGGTTATTGTTACCGAGTTGTATACATTAACTATATCTACACTAAATATGTGGCTTTATATAACTTAGACAAATGGGTTTATGGAGGGATTTTAGTATGTCTGGATATTGTTTATTCAATAGAAATAGACTTGAAACGTTTTTTTTGGATTTGAAAAAAGTTTCCAGTATAAAAGTTATGTAAACCGGTTCTAAAAAGTTTCCATTTATGAAGTACAGAAATTTAAGATAGACGTTTTTCACCCTGAATAATGAGAGAAATCTCCGATAACAAATTAAGAAGAATAGTTTGCTGTTATAGTGGATAAAGACAACTACGATTTGCGTTATTTGTAAAAGCTGCAGCAGTGATTGTAGTAGTAGTGCTAGTTGAAGTAATTTTTTCTAATATTATTATTATTATTCATGATGATGATGATGATCTTTAGAGCGGAACACACGATAGAATTCAAAAACCGTAGGAGTTCAGACTCCGGAAGGAAGAGTTAATGTGCACCGCGGATTAGCAAACATTGAGTTCACTGCTTTCCGACTGCGTGGTTGACTTGATTGCACAAGGAGATCACCCTCGAGGACGGACAGTCATAACGCAGGATCCAAGTGTAAGAACCGTATAGAAGGGAAACTGAATTGTCGTCAACTCTGTTCATTGCCTCACCACTCACTAATTGACCTGATGTGCAACGATATCACATTCAGGCGAACATTACCATCAGCGCCACCACCACCACAACAACAACAACATGTGTTACAAAATAAGTCCAAATAACACAACAACCTAAATGCAGTCAGAAATGTGTACGCCAGCGCACACACTGGTTTACGCACACTTCTCCGCAGTGTGATAGCTTCACGCGTCTTGAATTTTTATTCCACAACTTAAGGTTTTGCTAAAGTAATTCAGTTTACTTCACAAAAGTCTTGCTGGCAGGTTGGAACTCTCTTGAATAGAGGAGCTAAATCCATAACCGGGAAACCGACCTTACAACTTTCGAAGCATTATAACCGAACTGTATGTTGTGATATTTTTTGGTGTGGTTAAACTGAACATAACTGCATCAGTATCATTAGTACAAATAACATCAAAGTCCTTTTAAAAAATTAGATATCATTTCCTTCGCTCAAATTCGCGATAGTTTTGCCTAATCTAACTGAATAACGAACCCAAAAACATTTTTTCCACAGGTTACAGCATCTCTTTTCTGAAGGCACCTGAAATCAGACTAGCGTCATAGTAATGAACCCTGCTTTGTTTTACGCAATACGGTAAGCTTCATTACCGACATGAATGACCAGCAGATAGCATTATTCAGTGGTCAACCAGTCAACATAACGTGCGGCTTGTATTCAAACAATTCCATCGCTAACGTCAACGTATAATTTCTCAGTTTCTCCATATCCATAAAAGCATTGGAGGAAACCCATTTTACAACAGAAAAATTATTGTCTGTCTTAAATTCAGTGTATGTATCTACGAAAAGAATAGGGAGCTGCCGCATGTGTTTGTGCACTAGAGCTCCTACTTTCTAGCAACATTTATTTTCACTAAGGGTGGATTAAAAATTTTGAATTTCAATTCCTAGTCCTAATTTGGAACCCTCAAGTCAAATGCATCTGGTAGTAGTCACTGCTCATGAAACGCATCGTGATCAATAAGACTAGAGCCTCTGACTCTGTCGACGTCATTTGGTTTTGTCAACACCACTTCGAGATTCCGCGAAATGTTTGATCACTCTAACCCCAGTTCTCCCGAGTGGTGGCTGAAATCCAATGAAGCCTTCTCAATAATGTGTCTCGTTATTTTAAATATGTTATCCATAGATTTGTGCATTGCACTCATTATCAATCAAACCGATAGGCAGATTGAGCTAGCACAATTGGTGAAATTCGAAAGTAAATTTTGATTGTCATGCTTCAGCTTTGTTATGAGACCTCCATCAAATAGGTTAATTCATTTAACCCTTTCAACCTGTCACTCGAAAATCCGTATCGCTGCCTTAAATAATATCAGCATGGTCGGGAGTGGGTGTGCAGGGTGGCGGCTCACCACCGTGGTCATACACCTTGTGAGGTCTTCCTATGAGATTAAGTGTTTCTCAAATAGCCTTTGCTTGGGAATCCTTAATAATTGCCTTCATGTGAAGGAAATGTTTTTCGAGCAAAGTCAGTAAATGAAAGCCCAGAATCCTGGGTTATAACCCAGGCGACCCACTGTCAATTCACTTAGGGGAGCTGGCAAAACTCCCTGACTCAAAACCAACCAAGAGGCGTTTAAACTGTGAACACACAAGACCATTCCTGATCGTGGCAGTGGTAATATATTTGACGGGGCATCATGCCGTATTGTGCACCTTAGGTGTTTAATCTCTTCCAAAGGGTGCATTACCTGATGAACTATATAGACACTGACCTTCAATGAATTGCAATTCGCACATATCTCCACCAACCTGGCTAGCTGAAGGCTCTGGATGTGAATTCCTCAGGACAATTCACTTGCTATTCCCCGACCAAAAACTTAGCAGTTACCACCCCCTCCCACCTCCCCACACACACACACACACAAATAATAGGCTACTTTATTTTTGTAAATATCGTTGCACTTTGATTTCTTTGGCACACAGTTTGAAGTCAGACAAGTGTGAAATACGACATAACAATAATAATAATAATAATAATATTGTGTAAAACGGCGTTGGATCACATGTACTTGTATTTTTAGTAGTGTTATGGTCTAGGTCACTTTATGCGCTAAATTGTTAAGTGGAAGTGTATTCGAGCAAAAACCGTGGTCAATAGAGTGACAGTCAATCAAGCATCTTAATCAGATTGTGTGTATATTTGTGTTTCACAACTGCGTGGTCCGATATTTTTGTTAACTCGACCACGTCTGCCTGTTATTGGATCGGTGAAATAAAGGCTTTGTCGTGTCGGTTAATAACATTTGGTTTGAATGCTTATCAGAAGTGTCTCCTTGATAATCCATTCGTAGAGGCTTTAAAAATATTCACTTTCGCTCGGGATTGTCGAGTTCAAATTTTTCCTCGGACACATCCCCAATTAGAGCCGATTCATTTTCCAGCTGTATTAATTACTGTGAATCCGTATGGACATATTTCCGACAAACACGAACAGTCAACCACCCTTTTTGTTCTGTCCGACTGTTTCGTCGACACGAATGACTGGGCATTCACAACTTCTTCACCTAGGTGGCACGTTTGACCGATCAGCTTTTTGCAAGGATCCGTTACCTTCATAAATTGCGCTCTGTTCCTTTGCTTTGTTTCAAATGTATTTATGGGATCAGACTACCACAATACTGGACTGGAAACGTAGTACGCAAACAAAAACATGCATAATTTATTGCTCCTTTTGGTTTGTAAACTTAAGATAATTGATTTGTTTACATTGATAAAAGTTTTGGAGTGAAGCTGAAAGGTCGCTTCCAGAGCAGATGTTTTACTATTACTCATTTAGGCCCATACCAATAGCTATACTATTTACTATGCAAAGTATATGTGAAAGCAACTTACTTCTATTTTCTTGTCCTCCGGTAGACAAACTACCTCTAAACGTCTCACCCAGCTCTGGATAAATATGTCTCGGCGGTGGGTAAAATGCTCCGATCCCCGGGGGCCAGAAAGGACCGTGATGATCCCGTACAATGCCACACCAATCCTCATATGTTGGAGCACAAAGTGTGCTCTGTTGTTCGTCCGCCACGGGTGATACGTCTGCTTCACCGTTCTCAGTTTCTGTATGATCGTTCCCCGTGACTGAGTGCTCCGGATTGATTGGGGCACGACGATCAAAATACACCGCGTTTAGTAGCGGCAGTTCACCTGTGGTCCTTATCATTACAGATCCATCCGGCAACTGATTTTCTTTGTGTAGACTAGCAACCAAATAGGCAGCTCTGGTAGCACTGAAGTAAAACATCTGCCCAATCATGGGACAGTTCGCACAATTACAAGGCTTTAATTATCTAATGCTTTATGATCAACAATACGCATAAAACACAATAACATGGAGATAAATTTGTGTTGCCATAAATAATAATTTCAAGCGAACTTTTGGTACACATACATACAGTAGAAATTCATTCGTATTTAGCACTACTGGTTCATCTTCTACTTTATTCATTTGAAGTTGAGCCAAATAGATTTAATTGTGAAAATATTGAATGCTCAAAGTGTTTATCAGCCATTCACTTAACAATTTAATTCCTTAATTAGTGACTAATTTCAAAAATTATTGAGTAGATGGGCACTTTATTACTTCATTCCGTTAATTAATTAACTGCTCATTTGGGTAATTACTGAATGAGTTAATTACTTGGTGATTTGATTATTTACCGACTTAGTTGTTTAGTTATTTAGATACTCAGTGATTAGGATGTTTACTTATTTAGTAAACTATTTTATTGGTTGGTTGGTGAATTAGATAGTTAGTAAGTTTGTTGGTCAGTCGGTCAGTCAGTTAGTTAGTTAGTAGTTAGGCTTGACGAATTACTTATTTAAAATTATTAGCTATCGTTCATACTAATATAACATCAGTCTCATTTACGTTTAGATGTGAATTTTCCTCAAAATGCAAAACATT
>UZAN01042406.1:23867-39596 GCA_900618425.1 Echinostoma caproni
TGAACGCGCAACCTTCCACGGGCACTCGAGTAAATTGTATCCGAGATCAGACGAGTTGGTCAAATGGTGGTGGCATGGGCAACTACCACCAATGGAAAGCTTCCTCGAATGACAAAATACTGGTTTGTGGGTGGACGAAAACAGTAGTTGCTCACCATTTCTGGAGCGACGAACTTGTGGAGTGGTAGATCGCATATCTGATCCAGCTGTTAGATCCTCTTCGGGGCTCCANNTTTAGATGAATTTTCGCCGGTCTGTTCAGGAACGGATGAAGTTGTAATTGGACAAGGGGGACACAGTAACAAGGTTAACCACCGACATTTTGGACTCATTCGCACACACGAACTCGTGATCTAGTCAAAACTGACTTAAAAATGAACATCTTTTTTCTTAACCATTGAGGCTTTATTTGCCAGCATAATCCTCAACATTGAGTACATTGTGTAATTTATGAAAGGTAGCTTATGTAACATAGTGTAGATGAGGATCGTGAAGTGAACTGCATTACACAAAATCGTAATCCTATTACTGTCATACTAATTAAAGTCTATTTTTTGAAGGTTCAGAGTGATTCCGTTTTGCTGAACCCGGAACTGGAATATTTCGGGCGTATAATCTACTTTTACCCTTTCTGGTCTCTCAGAAGACGTGTGAACCCCGAGAAAATTTCAAGCTGAAAGTCGGTCATCTCTAAGTAATTTTTCGGAACACTTTGCTACTGATTTTGATCATCCTACACGGTTCTGACTTCTTGGAATTTGGTTGTTCCCTTCACATGTCCAAATATGTTATTTTCGATAGACAACTATTTCGACCATGCTGAAACTTGTTAGCACTGTGTTCTTTTTACGTCGCTGTTCAGACTCTAACTCATAAATCATAGAGCTGGGAAGATGAAATCCTGAACGCTTTGCTACGCGATCGACTGACTGCAAACTGCGTTTGATAGTAGGTCTGCATCATTTAAAGATATTCCTGTTCCAATAAATCGAATATATCATAAATTATTACTGGGTGAAACATGCATCGCGCATGTGTCACTAGGTTGAAGCCAAAGTGCGAGTGAAACCGAATTCGATTAGAGGGTAACAACGTCCCTATGAATGAGCGACCAATCGTTACCATTCAGCTAGTTTGTTCTGCCAACGATTTCTCTGGCATTTTTGTCCACAGTCACGGCATCCGCTTAGTTTTTATTTTCTGGTGTCTCACTTGTAAAAATATATACAAGTATGTATGCACCAATCATATTTATTTCTGCACACAGACCCACACACACATAACTCTAAAGGCCTGAAGACGAAGTTACGAAAACAAGCTTGTTCACTATATTGTTTGGCTTTTAATTTTGAAAACTCGTGTAGCAAAATTACGTTCCTTAGATTGGTTGCTCCTAACACTCGGTGTTTCCAGCCTCATACTCGGAATTGTATATAATGTTGCTTCACATCAGATACAAGGTATCTGCAATAATATCCACTCAGCTTTATACTTCTGTTATTCGAATGGCATTACAGTGTACGATTTCGAAGACGGTTGCTGGTGCGTCAGTAGCACAACAACAAAACATCATTAGAATCTATTTATAAAAATGACTCATGTGCATGATAGAGATATTGGACCTGCATTATGTCAAGGTTCAATTTGCCCTATTTTACTTTTAAACACTGAAGCGGATCTGTTCTGCATGGAGTCCACCATGTTGGTTGTCAGACAGCATGTGCTAGTGATAGGCAAAAGATTTACGAACCTTGCAGTGGGAGATAAAGTTCAGAATAAATAGCACTCACTCATAGTTATCTATAGACAGGTATGATACTGGAAATTGAAATGCATTTCCGAAGCAGGATTCCTGTAGCACATGTTCGATCAACACCTGATTTTCGTGTCTATCCCACTCTTGAGGTATTTACCGTTTCCTCAAGCGTTAAACACATATTTACCTTTAATAAAATTAATGTAATGGCCAACAAAATGCAGAGCGCTCCTCGCCGGTCATCACACCAACTTAATAATATTTAATTCATTCTTTTCAGACAAGAGAGTAGTATCTACGTTATCAGGTTTATAAATATTTTGAAGTGGAGTGTATAAATGTATATATATATATATATATATATATTAACTGAAACACTTAGATCCCCTAATGAATCTGAACAGGCAAGTCAGAAGACAAAAACTACAAGAGGAATTCCTTTCGTATACTGTCATCGGTCGCGTGCGTATAACATACAACAAGACAGACAAATGGAGGGATTGAGGAAATCTAGCTAGGTTTACTCGTGTGTGTATATATATGCACGTGTGTGTGTATATATGCACATGTGTGTGTGTGATCTCTTTCAACCAAGCGCCGGGCGATGACCGAGGTTGGTCTACATGGGGTAGTCAAGATCTGTGATGTAGGCTGAATCATTGATTACCGCACGTACTTGGGGGTGCGTTCGGCTATTCTAAAGTCTCGTGGGAGTAATGGAGTAATTGATTCAATTTCAAGGGTGAAATTCGTCGTGTATATAGCAAATGAAGCGTGAACTGAAAAGCTAGGAAGCACTGGACAGCTACTTCGATCTGGTTGGTTCTCATCAGCAGTGCGAACCCATCGACCCAACTGAGGATAGAACCCGGGACCTCACGGCAGGATGCATGCTACCCACTCGGCCACCGGACAGCTGATCAGACCGTTTATCAGGGTTTGCGGCCCGAAACAAGCTCGCAAAAATGGTTGTGCTATATCTTGTAAATGGAAAATGAAAAACGGTCTGATCAGCTGCCCGATTACCGAGTAGAGAGCACGCTTGCGTTCTGCCTGTGAGGTCCCTGGTTCGATCCTCAGTTGGGTGGCTGAATTCGCACTGTTGATGAGGCCCAACCAGGTTGAAACAGCTGTCCAGTGCTTCCTAGCTTTTCAGTTCACGCTTCATTTGTCTTATACACGACAAATTTCACCTTATTCTATAATTAGCACTGATCGATCGATTCTGCCAATGTATGCTTCGTTGCAGCTGACTGGCGACCTTTGAACAGGATGAGAAGACGCCGTGTGATCGGACGGAGGCGTAATGCTGCAGCATAGTAGGTTCTTTGTAAAGTGTTGTTATACATTGTATGATAAGTTGCATTCTTGTATGGCGCAGGGATGAGAATATTCTTTTCAGATACCCGATGGATAGGTGATTCAGTTTGGTTTCTTGTTGGATTCAGAAGACGAACGAATGATTTCGGATAGCCGTTTTCCTGTAATGCGCTATACACATTCTCCTGTTCGTTTAGTATTGTGTGCTCCATACATATTTCACTCGCCCTTTGGAGCAACGTTCGAACCAGGGCTCTCTTGTGTTCCATTGAAGAGAAACTGTTGAAGTAAGGATACAGTCCGGACCAAGTCTTCTTGCGGAAGATCGATCGCTTAGAGCAAACCAATGTTGTGTGTCCAGAAGCGTATGAACTTTAGACTTTGCCTTCCCTGGCTGTAACCAATCATATGCATCGCACACACACACGCATACAATAAAACTTGACTAAATTTCTTGATTTAATGCATCTGTCTATCTCATTCTATGTTATACGTAAGCAACCGATGCGAGTATACGAAAGGAATTCCTCTCGCAGTGTTTGTCTTCTGACTTCCCTGTATATATGTTGGTCTGGATTGAAGATTTTATCACATCAAGATGATAGATGGCATTACATCATTTGAGAAACAATAGGGAAAAAAATAAACGGACCTGTTAATCATTCTTCTAATGTCTGTAAATGAAAACAATAAATAAACCTGATAAAAGGTGAAACTCCATAGAACAAACCCCTCAACATGAATAAACCATAGACTAAGTCGTCGGCAATGAAATAATAATCACCTCAGATACGGAATCACGGTCGACAACTTGGCTTCGATCCAACCATTTTTTCAAGCTTTGCTGAATCCATCGTGAATGATCCGCGCTTGTCTTCTCATCGTCCGAACTCACTGGTCTCCGGTTAGTTTGTTCTGTTCGTTTGATTACCGGTGGTGAATCACGATTCCAACGCCTCCTCCACTGATGTGTTTCCGGATGAAGACGTAAATCGACAGTATTACAGAACATGGGTTTCGGTGGCACATCTACCAATTGAACCTTCCTAGTTGCTCCGGCCATCTCGTTCATTTTATTCACAAGCTGACGCATGCGAATCTGTTGCGCGGACGAGGACTCGTCACTCTGATCCTGGACGGTTTGACTTCGACGACGAAGTCGTTCACGAGGAGGTGTTTGCACAGCTCGGCGAACACGTTGATCCAGCTCAGCATACAGCCTTCCCCGCAAACGTTGCCTCCAGTTGTCATACTCGTCTGCAAAACAGAACTTGAAACTTATCATTCTAACAAAGAACAACTGATGACTATAAGTATGCAATCAAAATACTTTGGTAGCAGAAAATATCAATAAATATAACCGTATGAAATTATCTCTCGTCTTCAGTTCTGTAATATTTAATGGTGCAATCAACTTTAGGGAAGAAAAAGAGATCAATAGATTGCTGTTTTGTGAACGCGGATAAATGGAAAAATTAAGTGGTGGTTACCTACAATACGAAACTGACTTGTACCAGTTTCCAACTACTACGGTCTCTTCTGACACAACCAATTACTCCAGGTATCTTTTATTCTTAACGGCCATTAACCCTTTATACCATTTTGTCTTAAAATGTTCTTAACAAAACCAAGGGAGGAATATAATCTATAAAAACAGCTTTAAACCGGTTAGGGACCATTGAGTATTTCACCTCAGTTTTGAAAATCCCTCTTCACTTACGCACTAAAAGGAAACCAGAATAGCAATGCAAAATTTCATACAAAACACCGCATTTATAATATGATTCACCTATACAAAAAAGGTCGAAAACTATTGATTATTCAAATCAAGTATCCTGAGCCTCGTTGGAATAGCGCCAACCTACCCAAGAACTAAATTGAAGAGCATTGGCCAACACCCCTGATTACAATGCACGTCACCTATGATCCTAACAGTTTTCAGTAAAAAATAATTTCATTCAAATTTCAAATTTCAAATTTTTATTATGGGATATAACTTACAAAGACTTCGCTTTTACAAATCCCATAGGGTTTGGTTCGGATGACGATTCACAATATCACAGTTAGTCCATGGAAGTAAACTAGTAAACTAATGTTTTCACGAGCACAGGAGAATATGTTATGTAGTTGGGTGCACCGGAAAATATTGCACTTACCTGGTTTCGTGATCGCTTGCTTTTTGGCTCTTTGAAATGCAAGAACCTCATTCTCCCACTTATCTCGACTCCGCGGGGTGTAGGGTACATGTGCATGCTCTACGAATATTCCTGAATCGGAACTGTGTTCTGGGTTGGAACTTCCTATTGAATCATTCTCCTCCTCCTCCTCCTCTATGTCCTCATCTTTGCACACGGGTTTTTGCGTTTGATGTTCACTGTCAATGTTTCTCATCGTGGGTAGCGGTCTGTTGAACTCTTCCTCAGGACTCACCTTCCTGTGCTGTAATTTGTCCGATTGAGTCCGTATGGAGCCTTTGCTTCGTCCGGTATCTTGTTTGTCCTGTTGCATTGGCTTTGTTGAGACTTTTGTCCTATTGATAATGTGATCTGGGATTTGTGAACTTTTTTCAGGGGCATACATCCTCAAGTTCGCCGACTTCATTTTGACTGCCTAAAACGATAGCGGTTTTCGAAAGGTGGAAGAGAAGAGGCGGGTAAGTCATATTATTGCCGATTACAGCAGAATGGGGGGAAGAGGATTTTGCGTATAATTAATCAATGATTGGACCGGAAAAAACACTGATAAGAATAGAATGGCCTTACCGTTTAGTAACGATATCATTTTGAGTGAATGATAACCTATAATTACAGGGACGCACTCAGACTGCATCAAAGTCCACAAAAACCCGTCAACTTAAATAATTTCTTATTCGTGAGCTGCAAAAGTTATCTGGATAAGTTATACCAAGTGAAATTTAATACATTTAGATTGCAGGTTTATGTAAGTTTTTCCGTCGTTTCATTCGTTACATCTCGGATTCAAGTGGGTTAATTTTTACACATGCAGTGATTGGATTTGTCTAATATCCAACGAGCATTCAACGAGCCCTGTAAAACCTCTCGAAAATGACATCTTCCTTGCTGTGTATTTGAAACCGGTCAGAACGACATCTGACTCAAATTTCGTCGTTCTGCACACAACAAACGTGATGACCTTGAATATTTGGTAAGTAGTGCTAAATTCCATGATATGCTTGTGTAGATCTGACTGGACTTGGTGCACTATTGGAAATGGCGTTTAATTATCTATAGTGCAATGGTGTTTTACTCCAATCAATTGGGCATTTGTATTTGCATCGAATTGAGCACTCGACTAAGTGATACCCGCTGATATGAGACAAAACTACTATAACCGAAGGAATTAAATCGCAGATTTTTCTAGGGGAGCGCCTCAGAATATTGTACAAAAGCACTGTCGAATGGCATTTTATGGAACCTCAGAGCAACACCTGAGCCAGTCGAGTCCGGTGTAGTGTGTGTGTGTGTGTGTATGCAAAAGCAACCAACCTATCCTTTCAGTCTACCTTGTTATCGATCTCAAACACACTTATCCATCTGTCAACCCGAGTGCACTAGTTCTTTTATTCGATTTATTTGAAATCATAGCTAAATATTGAAACTGGGGTAAGTAACTGTACTACTTGCTCTTTTCGTAACACCGGTCTACTTTCTGTTCCCGTGAAGCAACACAGAAAAGTTGCCATAAAAACATATCCTACCAAAAAAGGAAGGCTTCTTCAGCTGATTTGTGCTAAACTGCGTCGGTTTTCATATATGAATTGATAAACGACATAATTCCAAATCGGTATTTTCATTGTGTTTGATTAAGCGAAAATGATTTCTATAGAAATTTGGTAAATTCATCGGAATCGATTTCCGACGGACAGACAGAAACAGATATATATATTAATATATATATATATATATATATTAATATATATATATATATTAATATATATATATGAACTGGATAGATAATTTCCAATTATTTTGGGTGACTTATAAAACATTTATCTTTATAGATAAATTGACGTTGGAGAAAAAATTACTGAGAACAAAATCATTTCACTTTTTGGATTTTGTGAAGGAACTGTGACCAGTATAGCAAGAACACTTAAGAGACCCGGGGCACAGAAAGATTCCTTTGGCATATTGGGAATAAATCAAGAGATTGTTAGACCGTAAAGAACTACACTATTATTTGCTTGAGCCTTGGATCTATTTTCCTACCTTGGTGTACAACAGCTAAATTTGTTGTCTTTCGATAAAAACATAAACAAAACGTATGAATAGCAATTGACGACCCAATAAGTTCAATCTCACCTGACCTATTTATCACTTGTTTGGAAATCCCAGTGAATTATATGCCCCAGTCAAATAAGAAAGATAATTTGATAAAATTCACAGTGACCACAAGTGCAAAGCAGATTAGACCACTGTTGAAATTCGAGAAATAATCTCACCCGTTTATCCCATTTACGCTGAAAAAATAAATCAAACAACTAACTACCTTTATTAGTCATATGCAGCAGTCTCCAACAAGGTTGCTCATTTTTCACATACATCTATGGTAACCCTATATAAAGTGGACTAGTTTTAAACGGAACCTCTGTTGACTGAGCAAAACTAGTGCGTACATCATTTGATTTTGTAGGCGAACTGGCTCGAATTTAGAAATCACTGAGATACACTGGTATCCCATCGAAAATAATCTGCTGGCCTGGAAAGTTACCGCGCAGCAAAACATGATTAGGCCAGTCTGGATACTTAAATTTTAAATGCCATAAAACGTTGGTCATTAAATAACAAACACAAATCGACGTTTGTTTATGAGCACTTTGTTGCTGACCCCTTTTATACGGTAGTACGTTGTGATAAATCGTGGATACCAAATTCGCCGATGAAAGAGGTTTTTTCACCCCTACCAGGTCAAATGTGATTTACGCTCCAGAGTCTGTGCATCAAACAATCTACATAGGCAGAGTCGATGAATGCTCATCCATCGGAGCCAGGTTGATTTTAAAATGAGATCAATTCATATTAGTATAATACAGCCGGCAAACAACCAAAAGTGTCCAACACAAATTTCATCTAAATAAATCGCGTAATCAGATTAGCTTAGGTTATTTTTATTCCGTGCCATTTGTCACGCAGGTAGGGATCAAGACCATTGCGAGCGATCGATGGCGTCCCATCACCACACACTTTTCAATTAATAGAGAATATTTTTACTCGCAAGTCAGCCCGTAACCTGCATGGTAAACCTGACTTGGTGGGAGGCGTTCGATTGGAGCTAATAGAGTGTGTCATCTGTGTCTCCCTTCGTTGATGTCTAGCCAAATGAACTGACCGACTATCACTGAGAACAGCACCTGAACAAACATTAATTCGGAATTTGGTTCAGTGGTGGAATGAGCTGGTTGGCACAGTGGTAACACACCTTTCATACGACGGGTCAGAAGTTCAAATCCCAAACGGGACGGTGGATTTGCACTTCTGATGAGCTATAATAAGAGCGAGTCTAGCGCTTCCGATTGTCTGGTGGAATCGATGAACTGAGAATCGTGCGTGAAGGTGAAGTCCGAAGGATAGTTAGTCAAATCAATCTAATTTTTATTATTCTGGCTCAGTCTTGATATTAAAGATTCGAAGCAATTCGATTGATTTTGAGCTTGCCATACACAAGCTTCATTCGGCAATTGTCAGTTAGACTATTTCCAAAGGGTCTCCAAAATTAGTGATGCATTCTAAAATTCCTTTCAGAAAGAAAAGTTTTCAACGTGCAAATGTTTTTTTAATTGCAATAAAAACAGGCATTGGGGTATCACATATATCCTCGATTAAACCCAATGAAAAATTGAGAGAATACAATCACCTTGAGTAGCATAATTTATGTCTGCAGATATATATCCAAGCTACTACTGCTTCAAGTTTACGCTAAAACTTTGGAGGAAGCTGGACTGTAATGAATTATTTAATGTATCCTTTTTGCATTATTCCTGTATAATTTTACATGGATAAGCAAACATACCGAGTAGCATCTTCCTGGCTCTCCATATGGTACTCGCCACTAAATAGCTCTTGAAGCACTTTGCAGCGATTTCATCGTTGTATGGAGTCTTCATCAGTGCATACCCACTCAATCTAGCGGGTTTATACCCCAAGCACGGGAGTTTAATAAACTAGCACGTTAACTATCCGAGTCATCTAGGATGACTCTCAGTAGCTTGCTACCTGTCAACACTGTGATATAGTGTGCTCATCTGTTACCGGCGTTGAAAGCGTCGAACCTGGGGTGATGGTGGTTGCGCAGTGGTTTAGTAGCTGTCACAGGCGTGCTTTGGACCCTTTGGTCCGGGTTTCGAGCCCCGCCACCGCCACCCAACTTTGGTGGTGCTGTTGCCTGGTTCAATACCACCCCAAACCTATCAGGGCCTTATGTGATTCACCACTCCAAGTCCCGGGGCTTAGGTTACCGGTTTCCAGCACTGAACAGCAGGTTCTCGTGACCATGGGGTTCGCCCCGTCTGCTGTTCATCACACGAAAGTGTGTAATAAAAAAATGGAACCCGTCATTGTTTAACCTGTTCATTCCTCAAATACGGGATATTCCAAAACGAAGCTATCCCTCTGGCCTTAATAAACTAGTAAGTGGGACGGAATTGTTATGCCATGATGCAAAATTGTTCCATCGTACAAAAGAACATATAGAGTAAAAAAGTTAATCAAATTAGGCTTATCGTTTTGAATCAGTAAAATAAATGACCTGGATATCTAAGTACTCAGACAATGAATGCTAGCATATAACACAGAACCTTTTTCAGTGGATTATTTGCTAATTGTACGAAAGTCACCGAAAGATTGTTGATCAGGTCAAATATGAACTTGTGCAGATATTTCTTTTGTCCATAAAATTTAATTTCCATCCTCAATCCAACTTTGCAAGAGTTAGTCAAGAGCTTCTCCCTGTTCCTGAATTTCCCCTAATAAAAATTCGTTTGTCGCTTCCAGAGGTGAAAAGTACACAACATTTTATAAAGCAGATATGAGTTATGACCTTACCTTCTGTAGTCTTATTCACTGACATAGACAAACCGACTGGTAACCGTCATGCTGTTTCAACTGACAAAATTATTGTTTTATATTCCAAGTAAACACCCCGTCTGCATGGTGTCCGACAATATCATGTACACTTCTGACTTTCTTAGATTTGGAGACAACTGTTTTACTGTTGTTTGTAAAATGTCGCTATTTGATAACCTTGCTTAACCAACCAGATAGATCTCAAATGATACGGACTGATCACTCACACTGGATTTCTTTAAAGTGATCCACGCTGTTTGTTCATATGATTTCAGAAATATTCTAAACTTGGTTGTCTATTCTTTACTAATATATACATATATATATACGAGATTTTCGATCATACATCATGCGACGGATTAATGAACCAAGCAAACTGGTCCAAATAGAATCTATTCAAAGTTTTATCAAACACCTGAGGTCATTCGCATATTAGAACGGTTGCAAGACACTTTGAGGCAAGAGAGAGAGCGAGGAATTTGACAGGTTTCTTAGAGCTCAAAGGATAAACACAATTTTCTTTTGTGACATAACTGCTTTTTGACCTCGATAGAATATTGCTTTGTGTGACGGTTTGATATTGATTTTCTCTGCTTGACTATGCAATGAAAACGCGAGAAAGGCAAAGACCAGGTTTCGTATTGGACAATAAATGGGATTGTGATTCCCGATGCTAATGAATTCGTACCCTAGGAGTGGAAAGAAAACTGGTGCTAATATGGACCTTTGTATAATTTCCAAATGAAACGGGTCTCGATAGCATGTGACCTCTCGAGCTTGTACTTTACCACTGATAAGTGGTATCATTAATTTGTTACTGCATTAGCAGCAAACAATAAGTTGATTTTTTGTTATTTGCATTCGGTGAATAAGGGACCGGGTAATCGGTTTAACTTACCCAATGATCCTGTCCGGTGATCTCCAAATACGTTCTATTTGTTACAATGTGTAATTGGCCTCAGAAACAATTCCTGAACGTTTTAGAATCGAAGAATACACCGCATTTTAAACAGGTCAATGAAGTGATCAAATAATGGTAAAATATCCACTTTACTATTTCACTTCTTCCCCAAATATATACTACTCATTGAAGTGTACTGTTCACACAACCGTGGAATGGCTTTTCTTTAGCCCACTGAGTTGTGTAAAATTGGTGATTAAAATGAGCTATTTTCCCCCGTGGAACGCTTTATATATTCTCAGCTTTTACGTGTGAATTGATTATGTCAGGTGAACGATCTCTGTGTGTGTTTGTGATATTATTCCTTTGTGAACTTTTCCCCCGTGATCCAGAAACCGGTAAAACCGAAAGAACGCATGAAACATTCCTCGAATTCGCGTGTTCATGTGCTCGGCACAGTTGGTTCATTTGGGGGAGAACAGTGTGTGTGAGAGAGAGAAAAGAAAGAATAATCGATCACATCATTATGCATCCGATAATCTATTCACATTCGTGCAACGAGACCACTCTCGATGGCTCTGTGGTTACTGTCTCTTAAACTGGTTAGCATCCATTACCGGATTGTTCACCGCATTAGCTTTGGAATTTATCTTTCAAGTGCACTACATATCTATTGGCTGACGAAGTCCCCAGGGTTCATTTTATCCTCACCGTTTTGTACACAGCGAGTTATCTACTCCCATGATTTCTTGCTCCTTTAAAAAAATGAACGGTATTTTTTTAATCGTTCAGATTCTAGACAGTTGGTTGAGGGAGATGGTATGAAGGAAGTGTGTACCGTGGTTTTCATCTCGCAGACATTGGCTATCGTATAAATCCCGATTGGTTACTCAACAATCACAAATCAGATCCACTGTTCAAATATGTTTGAAAGTGCCCAATTGAACACCTCTGCCGGATTCACGAGTACAGAAACACACACAGGCACACGCCGTCTTCGCATATAGTTCCATTCACTCATTCGCGTCTGCCACTCGAATGTGAGTCACACGAACAACATGACGTAACTGCCAGCCCGGGTATCATTAAACCGCTAATGGTAAATGCCAGCATATGCACAGACAGTGACTCACTCTACACATATCCAATGCAGCCTTTAAACAACTCTTCAAGTTTGATCCTCGCATTGACAATGAAATTATGTGGTGATGAACGATGAACAGCAATTTTTGGCATTGAAGCGCCACCGGGTTGCACGTAGGTCCGTAATCCGAAAAATTCGAAAAATTGCTCGGAAGCAGAATACCTGTGGTTGAACACAGGCAGTAGGCAATCAAGCACACGGAGTGACCTCATTACAATCTTTCTGACGATATCATTGAATGAGGCTTAGTAGATCACTTGGCCTTCTCAGTAGCCAGCATCTTCCGATTTTATCTATTTCGATAAAACCTCCTTTGCTCAACTATTATCCGTTTGAAACATCTATTTCCCGAGATAAATTTGAAGAGAGAGAAAAACAAATCTAGGTTGCACGATTTATGTCAAGGCAGAATTCGCCGTATCTCAATTGGTACAATACGGCAGAAAACTATAACTCATGTCGTTCAACAGTACATCAGGTTACACAAGAACACGACAGGGTAGAATCCCCACACGTTTACCACTGCCGAGACAGTGGCAGTGTGACTGACAGTTCTTTTTGGGCACCTAGGCCAGGTTTCCGTTTCTTGATTGCAACCGACTCCGCAAACCTAAAAAGCCGGGATTTGGTGTTAGCTTAAATGATCTTAAATCGGCTTGTTGGGTCGGACCATGATTCATCATCAACAAATTTCGAGTGATGGATGACGCAGTCTGTGTGTTCGGTGTCCTTGGGTCAGGGTGGAGGTGGGGGTTGGTACTGTTGTAATATTATAGAGTTTTTTAGTGCTGAATGCTGTGTGTGTGTCGGTTTGAGAGGTCAAATTGCGTGTCCTTAAGACTGATAGTCAGTCATCCGCCAAAACGTTTATGTCCTCTTCGCAACTCAATCATAATATACTTTTCATGGGAATCAAATGGATCAACATCTTGATGGACCTGATTCCACAAGTTTAATCTGTAACGGCCAAAGCTCCAATCGCTTTATACGATTTACAGCGGAACGCAATTAAGTTAGGTTCATGTGAATTAAAATTAAATTGATGGCAAAATATTTACAACTATGCTGTAATTCACAGTTATGATTGATTTGCATGAAACTCATTTCGGCAAAAGGGTTCTGGTGGAAACGGACAAATGCCCAGGGTCTCTGTAGTGACCAGGGTGTGAAGACGAAATGAAACAGATAGGCAAATCGGCGATTCAGTGCTCATATATTGAGGTGAATCAGGATCGGGCTTCCTCCGAGGCTTTTTTGCCATGTTACACCTACTGTGAACAGCTGTCCTGTGCAATATACTAAGGCAGTTCATTCGCCGATTAGTCGATATGACTAACTGTAATAAATTTTCTTCTCAGAGAGCACACGGTGCGGCTAACTAACCTGTTCAGAAAGGTCCTCTATCAATACTGCTTCCCGAAACGGGAGACAATGTGGAAAAATTCACAATAAAAGCATTTGTATAATAAAAAAGCAAAGCTCCACCCGTCAGCACGAACACGGGAGATCTTCTCATATTGAACCTACCCTTGCCATCCGTAGTAGAACAACGAGAATGACCCATGTGGACAAAAATATACAGTTACTGACCAAAGTCGGGCAACACCTTGACTTTCAATAAATTTGCTCGTCCCAACGCGTGGTGTTTTGAGTCTCCTTCACGGGGTTTAATGTGATATTGCTCCACATCAAATGTGAAATATTTGTGATAATATTCATTAATGTTTTTATTTTTACTAGCCGGATGCCATTAAAATGTAAGATTTCTAGATTTTAACGACGGTTGTTGAAACATCACTTGTTATACAATAAAGCCTCAATGAAAAAATAAATTACAGTTTATTTATGGTATTAACTCATAGGCATGATACAGGTGTTTCACTTCCATTTTACCAATGTTCTATTTATTGTTCGTCATTTTTTAGCATTGGAGGCAGCCATTTTTGTATGAAGTCCAACAGCTTTAGTGTCAAACGGCTTTCACCAGTTTTTTCTGGTACATGTCGCACCCTGGTCACTGACAGCCACTGTCGAGGTAGCTAACTTATCCCCGTTTACAACACAGAAAACCGGTTCCGATTACATTCAAATCGCAACTAATGGACGGTATTTAAATGAATTCGACATTGGATTTAATCAATCCAGAAACTGCATAAATATGAAAAAGAATATTTCATGAGATCTAAACGTTCTCTATGATCAAACTCGAGCGAGATATTATACTAAACTGTATCTGGGGGAAAATAGGACTTCTGTGAATGCATCATGATAGTGATAGTGATAGTATTCTTTTGTGAGAGATCACTCGAAAGCAATCAAGGCTGAACTGCGGAGAGTAAACACCGCTTATGTACATGCACCGCTGCCAAACAGAAATTGTCGGGATACATGGAAAATGATGTTTGAGTTCTGCGGTCTCAAAACGAAGGGGAATCTTCCAGCTGCCAATGTGGACGATATCAATCGCCAATTCAGCAATGCTGAAACCGACACCCCTATTCCATTCACAGCATTTGCCCCCGCTCCCAATGTTGTTAATTTAAGTGCTGATCAAACTGAAGTATTCAAAACCTTCATCAACCTGAAGTCTAATAAAGCATGCGATCCTGATGAACTGCCATCTCTGGTGCTCAAAGAATGTGCAGCCTTTCTTTTCCCTGTTTTTACCAACCTACTCAACCTATATTTTACTAAACATTGCATTCTGGACTGCTGGAGAGTGGCTTCTATCACACCAATACCCAAAAAGGGACCTTCCAAATTTCGCCCGATTGCTTGCGCTTCTGTGGGTTTGAAAGTCATGGAAAAGATTTTACTACAAAAGATGCTGCCCCAGCTGAATGCATCTGATCCCAACCAATTTGCCTACTGCCGTTCCAGGTCGACCCTTGATGCGTTGGCACCCCTCATTCATTATATCTCTTCCTCCTTGGACAGGAAATGTAAAGATGTTCGGGTATGTTTCTGCGATTATAGTGATGTCTTTAATTGTGTTGATAGGTCCAAACTTTTTCACACTCTTTCTGAGAAAGGCATTCAGCCGGAGCATACCAATCTGTTAAGTAATTATTTCACCCATCGATCACAGTTCACCAAATATAAGGGTAAAAACTCTTCACTTTCACCCTCCACTCAAGGAGTTCTTCAAGGCGCTATTCTCTCTCCCTTCTTGTTCACAACTTATATTTCTTCAATGCCTGCTTTTGATGATTGTTTTGTTTTATCCGGTATCCTTCCCCACTGGCTTTATGCATCCCCTGTTATTTTTCCGGGTCTTTTAATCAGACTTCAAACTCATACGCAAATCCATCAAACACGTATGTCGATACAGCGGCATATCCCTTGAGTATGTTGTGCAGTTTATTATTTCACAGCACCTTAGGGCATGCCAGAAACTTTCTACCAGAATACTACTTGACCCATCTCATCCACTGTACCCGCACCTTAGTCAGTGTATCTCCACATCTAACACTCGTTTCATGTAATAACATATAGCAGCACGCACCACTACATACAGGTTCTCTAT
>UZAN01042407.1:3292-23228 GCA_900618425.1 Echinostoma caproni
AACTTCCTCCGTCATTATCAAGTGGCTCAAAACTCTGTTTGCCTGATTTGGTCTACCAGAGGATTTAGTGACCGAAAATGGCCCTTCTTTCATGAAATACTCATTTCCAACAAATTTGTGGAAGGAAAGACAATGTTGTGGCTTACAACTCATTTAGTTCTGCTCATACATGCTTGTGACCGAATTGACTGATCGATCGATCGATCGATCGATCGGTTGATTGATTGAATGACTGTTTGATTGTTGGCTTGACAGCATTCGTATGTACTGAGACGTGTGAGCCGGACTCTGCCTGCCTACCTGCCTGCTTGTCTTCCTACATACTGATCGTTCCTGCTTGTTCCCCAGTTTGTATAGCGGTTACATATTTGCTGTCTACAATAAACTTACTGCTCCATTCGTCAAGTGCTCATCTGCCTACTAGTCTAGGACATAACAGTCAGTAATGCTACCTTTTGTGTCCATGTCAAGACTCGAACCGCGAACCTTCGGGATAGGAATTCAAACCCTTATCCCTGAACGACACGGCCGATGGTTATAACCTTGTGCGAATGGATCGATCCATTTTACAGTATCAAGCTTGGATTAACCCACAGCAGAAGCTGTGGGAATTCGTTTGCACATCCCTCTGCATGCTCAAAACGAATGTTTGCAGTCGCTAAAATTCCCTTTTCCGACACTCTCTGGTCATGGGTATTCTCGATTATCGAATGAGCACACAAGTATGTGATCATGGTGAATCACGTTTCCGGTCTCATGATGTCATTGTTTCCAGTAATCTTTCATTTGATTTGATTTGATTTTCCAAGACAAGTTCACTTCCACGTATTGATGTGTCCTGATGCATGACGGGAAATAACAATCACTGAAAATGAATTTGTTCACTGCTCTGTTGTTTTATCTGAAACCATTGCTGACTGATACCTCATATTGTTTGGGAACCTTGAATCGGAGATCGATAAACCTGATCCACAATCTCTCTCGTAAATTTCCTGCAGACTAGTTGCATTTGTGTCCACTGAATCTTGTATTCAGTTCAAAACTAATGTGTTGTCTGACCTGGTTTTAAATTCTTGTTCTAGTCAAGTGGGCATCACCAAACCAGAGTGAAATACATGCGTAAAATTTGAATTTCCATTCAAGTTACTTACGAGTAATAATGCCTGATAAGTAAAATAAATATCACCAACAAGGCCTGTTTTTAACAAAGAACACAACATTGCAAGTGAGCACGACTAAATTCCGGAATTATTTCGCTGCATCTCAATTGGTGCTTATTGCATAAAAAGTAGTTTCTATATCACAGGTCATGACAATCTAACATGGTATCAGTTCATTCTTCCGCTTACGTGGTCACCAGGGCAACGCCAGACTGATGTAAACATCCTTCTGCTGACACACTAGGGGCTTTCAGCGCTTGATTGCTATGGTCTCTGCAAATCTTAGCAGCCGTCCATTCGGGGTTGGGTAAACAGTCCGAAACGAAACCCCACGATTAGCTTGGTGGCCAGTCCGCAGCAGATGGCGAGCAACTGATGACGCAGGTGATCTGTGAGACTGGCTTGATGGCCTCGTTGTTTGTGTAGCGTTCAATCTCACCCGCTCACTTTCGACCCATACCGGCATGCGTTCAGCCACTCGGGTACGCAGCTACTTCTCTGTTCTGCCCACATAAATAGCTCCTCACCCACATTGGAATTCATAGATTACATGGGATTTGGCGGACAGAGGGAGCGGTGATTTCACCAAGGGCTTCGGAATCTGGGTTGTTAATAAACGAACGACCGGATTTCCAACAAAATACGTGCGAGCTACAGTCCCCACCAGCCGTCTTCGTATAAGTCCTACATCATCAACTTTGGAAGAGAGTTGAATGGTGACGTTGCATTTTGGTAGTAACATCTCTGAGGGTCTGGGTAGTAAGTGTAGTAAGCACCAGTTGAGGTAAAGCGAAATGATTTCAGAATTAAATCGTGCTCGTTTGCAATGTTGTGTTCTTTGTTCAGCTTCATCTGTGTAAATAATTGTTTCAAATTTCTCAAGGCCTGCTTTGTCTAAACTCTCTCTCTATATATAGAAATATATTTCTAAAGAGAAGCCAGTATACTAACATTGCACGATTTATGTCCTGGACGATATCGCTGCATCTCAAATGGTGCATACTGCAGACAAATACAATGTTTATATAAGGTTTGGGAATGAACTAATTATTTAATTAACAATAATTTAGAGTATCAAGCTTGGAATAGTCCATTCGATTGTTCACACCCACCAGGCACTCTTGATGGTTCTCGGTGTGGGTTTCACTCCTTGAGAAATCGTTAATTCCCCAGTGTTTGTATGCAATTCAATGCGATGGAAATGTTTGTGATAACCAACGCAAAGCACTGGAAAGGTAATTCGTCCTGTTTGTGGCTCGTCAGCAGTGCGTACGTCTTCTGTCCCTGTTAGGACTGGAACCGTGATCAGTCGGCTCGGGCTTCATAATAATAAATTTATATATGTCACAAGTGTTGATAATCTAACAGGGTATCAATTCACTCTTCCGCTTAAGTGATTACCAGAGCAAAGCCAGACCGATGTATACCTTCTGTACGCTGACAAGGCAGGGGCTTTGGGCGCATGATTGGCATGGACTCTGCAAACAACATCGAACAGACGGCTACTGTAATTAAAGTACACTGTGATGTAATGATGTGAATACGAGTGTATCTTCTTGTTTGAGGTTGTTTTTGTATTGAAATATCAAAATGAAATAATTACCTCTTAATCACATCGCATCGAACCTTGTACCATGAAGGGTTACAGTTATGATCTATTGTAGTTTAGGTTTGCGGCTACCTACTCGCATCTTCTCATCAGTTAGGCTTTCTTCAAATGAGGTAAAGCCGCCTACACATTTACCTGTGGTTGCGTTGACGAAATCATAAGGTGTGTTGATCTACGAGCAAAACCGAACCGCACAGGAAGCGTCTGACTAAAGCTAGTCAACAGGAGTCATCTACAGTAACGACGGCTTTTCAATAACCAGAGCGAATGAACAGACGCGTTTTTACATGGCTAGATATAACGGTGCTAATTTGGTGTGTTGTTTTCTGGCTAGCTCACCACGAGAATTTGTTCACTCCCATTACTTTTTTATAGTGGTTCATATGTTTTGCCCTCTCTCGAACACCTTTACTCGCTGACCGTCTTGTTACTGTTCCGTAGTCGTGATGTGTTCTATACTGCCTTGTTGTGCAATGCTCCGCTCCCATATTTGAATTCCAGCTTACTTCCCTCCAGTTTTCCTAAAACCTACCTTCACAGAAAGCAGCAAATAACTTAAGCGGAACTTCAGTGATTCTGCAATAAACAGCACATGAGAGGATTGATTTCTAACTTTGGTAAACAAACTTTTATTCAATAAACCAAATTGAAAAATCGTATCGACCTTATACATAATACAACAAGAAAAGAGAGGATAATCTATTGTTTCCACAACGGATATCCACTATTACAAATGACCAAATAAAAGATTGAAGGAGGAACCGGTTTGATGATCGCCTAGTGAAATGGTCTGCTCGGTCAAATTTGACGGAAAGCTCTTCGTAATGAAGTATACCAAACGACACTTCCAGTTGTGACGTGGAAATTCGGACCCGATAGGCGTGCATTCAAGTGTCGACTGCGGACCATCGGGACAGATTTTACGAGGTCTTTTTTCAGGAAGATGCCATTCATGGGACTGATGTGAATAATTCTCGGAGCAGCGTTCATCACGCCGATTGGAAAATATTTCAGGACATTGAAATACCGTGGTAACTAGAATTATGATATCGCCAAACGCACCGCGATCAGGATCGTTCATGAGATTTTTGACTGCTCGCTTGAACAGTTTTGTATTGACGACCGACGAAGACCAAACGTGCAGAATTTGTTGCTCCCAACAGCCTTGACAGTTCCGATTCGATTGAGCAATCCCATGTAATTTCTTACGCAACAGACGTTCTGCTTCCTGCACGCTGTACGGTTGTCCCGGTGCGGTCATGAGTCGAGCCACCGATACACCCAAATGCATCGGACTTTGTGCTAAGCGCATCGGGTCTCGCATACGTACCACATAATCTGTCATTGCACCACCTTTTGGGAAGTAATCAATCTCGGTTTCCATCTGCAAACAATAAAAAAATGACAATTATCTATTCTAATCTATCTTAATAGATTGGTTAACACTCATGAGGTGTGACTGATCGGTGATCTGGATACTCTTTGATTAAGCAGAGCTGAATGCTACCAGGTGCATCCCCGGATTGTGGACAGGGGGATACCTTCACCGAAGAAGGTTAGCTGTGAATAAGTTGTTGCATAGCGCAAAAAATAAGCAGTCGCGACCAAACAGGGGTGGCATTACCAGGGTGTAGTGGGTTTCAGGTTGATCACCTGGCTCCTGTTTAAAAGCCGCATAACCGCAATGACGGTGTCGTGACAAAAGTCAATGTGACTGGCCTTTTAAAACCAAAATCATTGACCTCCTCACTTCTGAGGTGAGGGATTACTTCCTGCTGCCTTGCAGTTTGCATTTGGCTGTGCAACTGCTAGAGGTATGCCCTCAAAATGAAGAAACCGCCGAGTGACCCTGAGGACGTCTCTCGTACCAAACTCCCAAGGAACTTCATGATCGTGATCATGTCTGGAACCGGCTTATCCCGTCCAAAGAGCCAGCCGCAGTAAAGTAAAAGTAAGTACGGATCAGTAACAACGTTGACGGTAGTATTTTGCTAGCGCCTTGTTTGCTTACCATTTCTCCCTGAGCATAAATTTAACTTCATTATTTTTGATTCGACTAGCGTAAAAGAAATGTTTGGAATCACACGGTCGTCTTGCCAACAAACATTTTGGTTCAGGTAAACAAAGCAGGGCATAACCAATTATAACAATTCCCTGAGCTCTATCCGTCAACAACGAATTCAATCTGGAAGCGAATTAAATTTGTCATAATCCAGGTTCACTAAGTCAGTGAAAGTCGTAGAACCTAATGGTTAGATGAACTGTTTTCATTTTACAAGATTTCTTTCATCGTAAACCGACTGAGCAACGTTCATGCAGTTGTCCAAAATGGTTCTACAACTCATTTAATTCAATTACTACTAAACACCCAAGTAACTGGATACTTAAGTATAAAGAAATATTCTAGCCAATAAACTTCAAAACCCCTCTTCTATCCATTACCATCCACAAATGAAAAAAGCAATGAACCATAGCAACTAGTTGCACAACGTAATGGAAAATTCTGTAAACAGAAACATCCATTTACCTTGTGTAAATTGGCGCGCAGATATCGAGCAAGGATCGCAAAGGAGAACACTTCAGATACGACAGAGCTGCCTCCAGCATTCGGGATTGCAAGCATCCGCGCGGCTTCCTTCGATAAACGCATCCGTTCAAAATGTCTAAACCCAAAGAATGAGGAAAACCAAACAGAAATCCCGGGTTTATGCTTCCGAATTGCCCGTGCAAAACTCGACCATTTGATTGTACGTGCATGATGAGGTTGTGGGTTGTTGCATGTCCAGCATGGACCTGAGAGCTTTGGCGTCCGCGCAAAGCATTTGGCCGGAACATGTCCGTGTTCATGAATCTCCAGTGTTTTTGTGCCGGTGCCGAATGCAAATCTTGCTATTATTAGTGTTGTTCATTATCTGTAATCGACAAAACAATTTAGGGTAAATAATGACGTTCTTGCCTCAAAGAAATACATACAACTGTCCTACTCCGTTAGTTAACGATCGCTGATTCCGTAGTGGAGAGGGGGGGGGCGCTTCGAACATTCTCACCTTTATTTCGAGTTCGATTTGTGAGAAATACAAGTATCATGCATCTAATCATTTCAGAGAGTACATCTTGCACTTTTGCACAGCCCCACTGGGACGATACTGAGATAGTTTAAGCCTTGCTCCTTTCGGTCGTCCGTGGAGCAGTTCATCGGGAAGTGGAGATTGTTGTATGCTCCTGTTCTTGAGAAAACACTATACAGTTAATAGTTGATAGGGACTGAATTAGAGAATGTTCCCCAAAAAATAGAACAGTCCATCGGTTCGTAGCTGCTACGTCTCTGCAAAAACTCCCTACACTCTTAATGGGAGTCTGTGAGACGATCATTATGAAGCGCAACAGATTATTTGGCTCAAAGGAAATTATTCACATAAATATCACATTGATATATTCAAACAAAAAAGCACACTGAAGAATTTTGTAATACATAGTATATATATATATATATATATATATATAATCACAAACAGATCACGTTTGTTTTTATCAGTACATATGTAACTTGAATATACACTATGCAATCAAACAAATATGCACCTAATTCAAACATGACGCATGCATTATTGTCAGGATTACCTCGAAATGATAAAAATATCAATATGTGGCGTTCAAAACAGTGGTACTTTTATACAGCTCCAATTCAACAGATGCAGTACTCTCATGCGTTGATTGGTCTGTTAAATATGTCTCTAACAAAAGAATTTAGGAAGTCCCTAACACAATTATCACTTGAGTTGAATCACGTGGGTCTTGCTCGCGTGATATGCAAGCCTAAAACTGATAGCATAGCTGATGAAATTCTTGAGTTGACAGCTAATTTTCATGAAACTCTCTGAATGACCCGGGGTGGGTTTTCAATGAAATGCTCATGAGAGATAGATGGAAGGTTTACAGCACAAAGTGGTAAAATTGTTACTGCGTAGACTACTTAGTGCACATATGTGTGTGAGGAGGAGATGGGGATTCTTGTGCAAATCCGATATGGGATGTGGATACCGAACAATTAAAGATCCACTTTCGATACCTATTTTGACGGGAGTATAATATTTCTTTCGAACCAACTGTACTTGAACTAGTATAGAAAGCTGATGAAATATAAAAAGTGATATACTGGTTATAAAGTTTCGTGATAACAAGACGAAACACCATAATCACAGTGTCACAAAACCGAACCGGATTGGGCACAGGGGCTCTGGTGGTTATTATCTCAAGAACATTTGCACGCTTCAGTCTGAGAAACTAGGCAGCATTCCACTCACAAAAAAATTATTGAACTTTCTCTTCCAAAATAAAGATACTTGCACTGAATCTTTTGACATTGTCTAGATTCGGACGTGTGTTATATACACAACGCTGTTGAGCGTTCATTTATTCAATATTGTCCGAAATATTTCGATACAACAAGACATACTTATACACGGTTTCGTTTTGAAGAGAGGCAGACAATGTGAATTTCGATGGACAGTGCCACATTTTCTCTCGCACTGATTTATTTGGTTTTCAACGAGTACTACATGACGACCGCTCAAAAACCGAATGAAAGTCATATTTAAGCTGTTTATCTGGTGAGTGATACCCTTTACGTCCCTTATATTTCCGAGGCAACCGATTTATCCCTGTTTCTGAAACACGGAAAAGATTCAATATAATGAAAATCCCAGATGATGTGCGGTAAGTAAACGAATTTGACATTGAGCTTGACTCATCCAGAGAGTGTAAAAGTATGAAAAAATAATATTGAAATAGGTCAAATGGTTTACTAATACACACCTCAAGCGAGAAGATGTTCCAAACTTCATCTGTGAAAAATATGACCTCCGCAAATGCATTTGCAGAGGAGCAGTTATCGAAAACCTCCTTTATCAGTGCAAAATCAGTTGTGATATCCAGATTGGTGGCTTGAGGAGAAAACGGCTAATCAGCCCGGACTATCATCCAGATTGGTTTTGTGCAACTCTTCTCTGCCGCGATGGAATACAACCATCGTCTTTCCTTGATGTGATCGGTTTTCTCCGCCTCGGTTTATGTTTAAATGGAGAAATTTCGTCGAATATGCATCAAATTGGACTTAGGTTCACATCGATGCACTTCAACAAGACGCCAATTGAATCATCGGATTGAAGCGCCTCCCGATTAAGTTGCTCTATACTTCAATTATATGCCAAAACCTTCTGAATGTTTCATCCGGTTTGGATAAGGTGACACTACAAAACGCTTGTTCAACGAGCCGCACAATTGAAGGCCAACTTTTGAAGATCAACACTTCTTTCTTGGATTATATTTTCAGTTCTTTCAGTACTTTGGATAATGCATAAGTAGTTTACAACCAATTAATTAATCAATTTATTTAACCTTGAATATTTTCATCAATTTACTTATTTACTGTGCATTGAATGAAAAGAGATAAGCAATTTAGAATACGTGTTCTGAACTTAATAAACAACCTCACGGAACAGGAATCAATTATTATAAACAATAAATTCTCATGCTGCTTTGCTCAAAATATTTTCTAAATCTGAGCTGTATCTTTCGAACTACTACAAATTTAATCGCAACCCTCAAGGTCACACACATTCAAACGGTGATAGAACAGAACTAAGAACATAGATGTGAGAGATAAAATTAGAAATAAATACACTCTACCCGTAGCCCTCAATATGCAAATTTGACATTGGAGACTGAAATGTATTTCCAAAATGAGAGTGACGTTGCACGAGTTCGATCAACACCTGTACACGAATCCCGGCTCAAATAAACCTTTCACCCTTAATGTTTGCAACCTAAGGACAGAGCACTGTGACAAAATGTGATCGCCTGAGTCAACTCCTCTTGATGCCGGAACCTCAATGTTTCATCTGATTGTTCCACCAGTGGCATGGACAATCTAACTACAAAAAGAGTCCTTACATTTTCAAGATCTAAAAGCATTACTATAACTAATTTATACATAGCTCCTTTTTGTACTCTGTCAAAACTAAACTGGTGGAGCGCAGCGTAGTTACTAGATTCTCCGTTTGATGCTTCGATTTCCTCTCCTTAATGAGCTCGTGAACTGCCGCGGTCCACTGCGCCTGTTGTGTTGTGGTGTATTACGGACAATAATCAAGTATCATGTGAAATTATTTGGCAGATACTCATGGTATTAAAAACGAACAAGACTTTAGGAGTGTATAACTGGATTTCTTATTCTAACAATATACTGGTCAACTAATTGACCACTGATTCAAAATGTTTTATAAAACGATTACTTGAATGGTCTGGATTATGTGTTTGTTTCATTACCAATGCCCTCTTCCAATAATCATCTTTTGGGTTTGTGTAATGTCTTGATGCCAAGACGATGTGATCGATACGTACGCCTCTTGTCTAGGCCCCAACAACTGGAGAACACTGCTGAGAAAACGACAGTCAGAGTGTATTCTTGATCATGAAAACAACAAGCAAATATATGTGGTCAGTTGGGCATACGCGAGCAGACGTGGTGACGCACCAATCAGATCGTGACCTTGACATTCAAGTTGATCGACCGGACGACAGCTAATTGCTTTGCCTTGGTCATCCAATCAGGAGTCGATTCGGCTTGGGCGTCACGAGCGCACTTGCGGTGTAACGCGCGTCGCTGCGTGGCAGGACGGATTTTGTGCGCTCCGTCCTACCAGTTTGGCTCTAACTTGTGGATTTTTTACAACCGTGGCACCCCTACTTCAGTGTAGAATTCCCAAAATCTTTAAGATATTTTTCAGTCGTAGACATTCATCCACAGTTGATGCTTATCCACGTTTGCTTATCTTTGACATTGTGAAAATGTTTGATTGCTCCACATCATCTGCGAAGATTGATTTTTAACTGGTTCACCTGTGAAACTCAATGCAATCGGATGTGCAAAAAAACAAACGTACCGTTCGTGAATAATTCAAGATTGCTTCGCCGAGCGGTTCTCTTGGGTTTCGTGTTTTCCATCCGTATAAGCGATCTATCACTGCCTTTCACATTTTACTATACTCATAAATTATTTATTGGTTAACTTATTTCTATGACTGAGAACCGTGCCCATTTACATCCACACACATCGCGAATTTATTTGAGCCAGAGAATTTTCATTAATCGGCTTACATCTTGTGCACCGAAACAAAAATGGTGAGCATTTTAGATGTGTATTGATCAGAGTGAAAACCCATATGAAATAGTAATCACTCATTAGAAGCTATGAACTTCTATGCTGCTTTGCATAAAATTTAATTCTCAGCTGTCACTTGTGAACAGCCAAAAATTTCATCGTGACACTCAATGTCACGCAAACGTTTAAACCGCGATGCAGACGAACTATGAACATAACAAAGTTAGTTCAAGTTTGGGATGAATGCTCTCCAACATGTATGCTACTGGAAACTGGAATGTACTTCTACAATTCGAATATGATTGCACGAGTTTGATCTATCTATCTATCTATCTATCTATCTATCTATCTATCTATCTATCTATCTATCTATCTTTTTATCTATCTATCTATCTATCTATCTATCTATCTATCTATCTATCTATCTATCTATCTAGTATCTATCTATCTATCTATCTATCTATCTATCTATCTATCTATCTATCTATCTATCTATATTTTATCTATCTATCTATCTATCTATCTATCTATCTATCTATCTATCTATCTATCTATCTACCTATCTCTCTATCTATCTATCTATCTATCTATCTATCTATCTATCTATCTATCTATCTATCCATCAATCAATCAATCTATCTATCTATCTATCTATCTATCTATCTATCTATCTATCTATCTATCTATCTACTATCTATCTATCTATCTATCTATCTATCTATCTATCTATCTATCTATCTATCTATCTATCTATCTATCTATCTATCTATCTATCTATCTATCTATCTATCTATCTATCTATCTATCTCTATCTATCTATCTATCTATCTATCTATCTATCTATCTATCTATCTATCTATCCTATCTTAGCGATCTGTCGGTGTCTATCTATCTATCTATCTATCTATCTATCTATCTATCTATCTACCGCTCCTTTTATCCATCTTTATATATATATATATATATGTATACAGGATAGTGCTCTAAACCATACACAACATCCGCGATGGTATTCGCTTCTACTGTTGATTTTATTGATTAAGTGCCAGATAAACGCCGATTTCGAAGATGGATTTTGACGAATATGAGTAGAAAAATGTATTATGATCCTATTGCAAAGATGACTGAAATGAATGAAAGAGATCATGTTATTTGGGATTCCCAGTACGCTGTCTGTCCTCTTATTTACTTCAGCATTCGGACATGTCGTTTTGGTATGGAGTCCACCAAATGAGCAAGCAGACGTGGAATCATGCCATCTAAGGACCAATTACGAGGCACCTGGATTATTTCTGTTTTCAACATAGACAGTAAAACTTCAAACCACTTTCAGGCAGTAATCGCCTTGATGCGAGAAAACATTATATTGATTGATTAAAACGGACCATCCTTCACCTTCAAGCAAATTCCTCAACTCTTCCAGTCAATAATACTTCAGGGAGCACTAAGCTCGAGATTCGCTCCTATTGGAGCTCATCAGTAGTGCATACACACCGTCCAGTCCGGTATTTGAACTCCATTCTATAGATCTGTTGATTGGTGCGCCAATTCATGTTTTTGCAGCTATAACGTACTGCCTGATAAGGTCATGTTTTCGTTCTTTGAGGCTGGACGGTTATTCATTCCGCTGGACTGGGAATTCAGCCTTGACGTTTGCGACCCGTTGACCAGCTATACACTGTAATTTAACCAAGCCGATGCTGAATGATACGCTTAAGTGTTTTCGGGTATACATTTGCAACAGAGAGACAAATTATTAGAAAGGCTCGTAATTCACGCCCTTGCCAAATTTGACCGTTTGATTCATCACAGAATGAACAATGAAAGATGATGCATGCGAACAGGTCGTGTAATGAGCTATAAAGCATAGATGGCTTGCTCAAAACAAATGCGTTCGATGGCATATCATACTACATCGTGCACCGTTCAAATGAAGCATGAACCGAAACGCTAGTAGGACAACTACGGAGGCTGGTGATGAGTTGAGCTGACCTAGCTAGATGCAATGCCCGCAACAAATTCGCAAATACAGTTTGTGCTATATCATGTATACCTGTCCATCGTCCATCTTTCCGCTTTTACTTTGTATGTGCTCAGCTAAGCTGGAAAAAGCGTCACGGCTGTCAAGTTTAGAAGTACGAAGGAGCTAGCTTCATCATTAGCTTCGTTTGGTGCAGTCTGCCTTCTGGGTTTGAGCCGAAGGGATGAGAATGGTCGTATGTCAGAGATGCAAGGCGATATGGCTCAAAATAGAAGTCAGTGGCGTGAATGCTGTGCTGTCAGGTTGTTGAAATCCCGTGCCCCATAGATAACGATAAATTTGCAAGCACCAGAAAATATAAAACTAAGTGTACGGTAAACAAACAAAAAATGTTATTCTTTTCATCCACCGTCATTGTTTGACTAAATGAAGTATATCCTTCCATTTTCGTTTGATAATGAGTCCTAGTTTGAATCAAAATGTTACAATAAACATTTTACAACGTAGTGTACACAAATTATATATATATATTTGTGCGTAGTGTATATTCAAAGCGAAAACGGCCCCACCAGCTGCCCGGTGATCGAATGTAAAATATGCTTGCGTTCTCCTTGTGACGTCCCGGAATTGGCGTGATGGATTTGCACTGGTGATGAGACATAATCAGGTCAATAGAGTTGTTCATTACTCCCTGGCTTTTCAGTTCACGATTCATTTGCTCTGTACACAATGAATACAACTCAGACATATCGTTATAAATTAAAATCATTGTCGCTCAACGACGAGTCATGAGTTCAATGTACAATGCACAGAACGTTAAATAAATAACCGCGAAGTGAAAATAACATTCCAGTGTACCATTTGGGAATTTCTTGAAAATTTCTGTTCGAGTTTTTGATAAAAGGATTAATCTTTCTTAGTCAATTTTCGCTTATAACAGTGTTGAAAAGCGATCTAACATTCAGGACAAAAATGTAAATTTTGGTTGTACGAGAAGTTATGACCACGAAATAAGATTGTCCAAATCTGGTACGAATTTCACAGAACACAGATTACGTGAGTAGTGACTTGTTTACGATAAGCCGCGGTTTCGATTTTCACCCGTGATAAGTGATCTAATTACAGTGATTATTTCTGAGTGGAATTCAGCATTATGTCCTACTGGAACAGATTTTGGACATGAAACAGGTGACTAACCACTTCATTAAATTTATTATTCGGTTCATTATTTTCCTGTAGGTTTCTTTTGTAACGTTTTTATACTATCATGCAGTCTATTCCTGGAGTATATTCATAATAAACACATTTTCTTGAAATCTGTTAATTGCGATTCACATGAAAAGTATATCCGTCCGTCCGATTTCATTCTACTCAACTGGTAAGGGTGCGTCGGCTGTGCCGCAGTGTGTCCATCCGACTATCTGTCTGTCTTTCTGCAATTTGCACTCGTGAACCATTTGCTATGAGCAAACCAAAGCCTCTTTCGGACTAGTCAAACTCCCCGTGCGTTCTCTCCGGTCTCTCACCCTCTCACTCGTGATCCCACCGATGTCCGTTCTCAAATGGGACAAGTCGATCGATACACGATGCATATTCTCGTGCGGACGTGGGAGTTGGGCAAATTTGATTGGTTCCATTTGATGAGATGCTCGCAAGTCGTGACGTTCTCAGTTATGCACACCCACGTAAATCTTTGTACACCCACCTAGTGAACAAATCAGACGATTTTATTTCGAGTTCATGTTTACTCCCAAAGGGGTGGTGCGCCAGTGTTTTATTTGCTCTCTTACCACAGTGCGTAAACAGAAACGTGTTTTCTCTTCCCTACTGTGAAACTATTGTGATTGGGAAAGTTGCTCCATTTATAACTGCTTTTGTCCTACAATTACGGGGACAACTAGATGATTCTACTCATCATGATCCACCACTGATTTGAGAATCCACCTAATCGAAATGAATCTCACACGAGTGTTTTTTCTCGCATGTGTTCTGGGCTGCTTTCTGCGTTCAGGGCTCAGTCGGATTCATACAAATCAATGGCATGTCCGAATGCACCAAAGCCTACCTGATGTGACAAAAGCGGCCCGTGAACTCGCCAAGCGTTATGGATTCGTACTGCATCCGCGCCCACCGCATTTGCCACCGAACGAGTTCCTGTTCGTGCATCATGGACTTCCCCACGGGCATAGCCGTCCAAGCCCAGCGCACACACAGCTGTTAAACAACCATCCCGCGGTGCATTCCGTTCAACAACTGGACGGATTCATTCGGAAAAAGCGAGGCTACAAACCTTTGGACGATGAAAGCTTAACCCGAATTCCACTTCGTCCAGTTCGAAAACTAAACAAACAGGAGGCAAGTATTGCAAAACATCTTCAAGAAACTGATCCATTGTTCGCTAAAGAATGGTACCTTTATAATACCGGTCAAGCAGATGGTGTGCCGGGATTAGATTTAAATGTTTTAGCCGCATGGGCTCAGAATGTGACTGGACGAGGAGTGATCACTGCAATCATGGATGATGGGATAGATTATTTGCACCCAGATTTGGCACCAAATTACGCAGCGGAAGCAAGCTATGATTTCTCCAGTAACGATGCATTTCCATACCCTCGATATACGGACGATTGGTTCAATAGTCATGGGACGCGTTGTGCTGGTGAAGTTTCCGCAGTTGCTGGAAATCATATCTGCGGTGTTGGGGTGGCTCCGGGGTCAAGAGTGGCCGGCTTAAGAATGTTGGATCAACCGTATATGACTGATCTCATTGAAGCAGCCGCTATGGGTTATGCTCGTGATATGGTGGATATCTATTCAGCCAGTTGGGGACCGACTGATGATGGGACTACGGTTGATGGACCACGAAATCAAACTATGCGAGCTCTGGTTGACGGTGTGAACAATGGTCGTGGTGGCAAGGGAAGTCTTTACGTTTGGGCGTCAGGAGATGGTGGGCAAAACGATGACTGTAATTGTGATGGATACGCAGCCAGCATGTGGACAATAAGTATCAATTCGGTCACCAATGATGGTCACACAGCTGTGTACGATGAATCGTGCGCGTCCACATTAGCTTCCACATTTTCCAATGGTAAGAAACCGTTCCGTCGAGACGCGGGTGTCGCAACCGTGGATCTGTATGGAAACTGTACAACACGTCATTCCGGAACATCAGCTGCTGCCCCCGAAGCAGCTGGTGTGTTTGCGTTGGCACTAGAGGCAAATCCTGAGCTGACTTGGCGTGATGTACAACATTTGACTGTGGTCACTTCAAAACGGAACCATTTGTATGATCGTGAACACACGCACAATTGGACCATTAATGGTGCTGGACTTGAATTTAATCACCTGTTTGGTTTCGGAGTACTAGATGCGGGTGATATGGTTCGCCTGGCCAAAAAATGGAAAACCGTCCCAGAAAGATTTCATTGTATTGCTGGTAGCTTTGTTGGACGAAAAACCATTCGACTGTTGGAACCGGTTGAGGTGGAATTGAATACCAATGCGTGTAAAGGAAATCCGGAAAATCAGGTGAGTTGACCTGCAATATGACTAGGATCAAAACCACTAAGAGTTTCAGTGTATTCGTGCGCGAAAATGGCACCCAATGATTTTTTTATCGCAATGCAAACTCGTAACGTGTTGTTGCCTTGCCTAATACGTACCAAATGTAATTTGAAGACGGTAATCCATTGGTGGTTATTGACTCCATGCACTTTGCATCCCGTGATCGAATCCCACCGATCACACGATAGTTTTTTCGCCTTACCGTTCTGTAAACCACGAGCATGCTAAAAGCCACCATTGATGGTGTCAATTGTCATCTGCATATTTTCAAATCAAAAACAGTCGCCATAATGTTTTTAGAAAGAAATTAGAATGTCTACTGTAATTTAAGTGAAATTTATTCCACTTTGTTTTAGATTTTCTATCCTCTGTTTGCTATAACCTTATGCGCTGCGCCGTTCCATTACTCATCAGCCAGTCTCGTAGTGAATCTTTTATTGATGGCCTTATAAATTTTGATAGACTGGTTAACTGATGATGTGTGAATTCAGATCGAAATTGATTTCCCTCTTTTCAGCACACAGGGTTATTCATTGTTCACTTCTTTTCTGAATCACTAAAAATATTTATAGAGCCCTGAGAGCACTGTATGCTCGAATGATGGCTGAATGTTCCAATCTCTGTTCATATCGATCCACGTGCGCAACCATTATTCGGCTAACACCAGTATCGATGGTCTCAGAAGGTAGTTTATATGAGCGTAATTTCTTCAAGTTTCATTTCAATGATGAGGATTACCTTCACATTGCTTTGGAGGTTATGCAATCGATACCATAGCCACTGCCACCGTAAATGGCAAGTACCCTAAGGTACTTATCTACTTCGTCGATTTCTTCTTCCCTCAAAATACTCCTGTCATCCATTCAATAGCAAAAAGTAAAAGCATCTTTTAATTGAGCAAGACGTTCGGCTCCGTTGGGACTTACGAGTCATGGTGTAGCATAAGGTTTTGGCTTCCAAAATGAAGGTTGACAATAAGTGAAGTGTGTTGAACATGCAGGTGTTAAAACAACTTTTCAAGAAAAAAGAATCCCAATTTTGATAAGATCGTAGTTGAACTAAGTAGCATACAACGAAAACAATTGATCATTAATGTAATTTACCTGATCCCTGGCGGCCGCTACGATGTTCATTTTGTTATTTTACGCTGTCGTGGGATGGATTGCCAGTCTACAGTTTACTTATAGTAACAGGCCTCTATAAACAAGGTTCACAACATAAATACGGGATAAGATGCCAGGAACATAAGTTTCGTACCTAGACGGTCGAAGGATTTGAACCTTGGAATGGGGGTTACAGAGAACGCTAATGATATCCACGGAAAGACATTGATCAACATGATCTACAATCTCGGGGAATCGTCACTGCATTCCAAGTACATTACAGCCTTAATGGAGTGTCGAATTCGGCCGAGGGTTGTGGATTATCAATGACTGACAAAGACAATGAATCTTGGGTTTGGTGAGAACAGCCTCTGGGCCACTTTCTAAGCCCCAACAATTTGGCGCCTTCTACTAGCAGAAATCTCAAACTTTGTACTTGGTCCGTGTATTTTATTCAAACTGTGAACTCTCCAGTTGGGATGAAAAAATGTGATGCAATAAGAATTCGTTGTTTATGAAACGCTATGTCAGAATTGGAGTCGGGAGATTCCAAATCCGGGAAAACAGCAACACAAAAATATTTCTCATTGTTACTCACAATGAAGCAGAGTTAACATCCTTGTGCATAATTTCACCACAAACAACAACCGGTTGCAGTACTGCACAAACCAACCCCATCAGATTCTAATTTCTGGTGATAGGTCGTGTTGTTATTGCTGCTCAACATGTGTCTTGCTTCAAACAGTAAACCTTGGGGATGGAAATCGATGCGCTGGTGTGATTGCGGCAAAAAAACAGATATACATTTTGATGGTCATCTCATGAATTTCAGTGATTAGCGTCTCTTGACCCATCACAGCACTTAGAAGAGTTACCGCCGAGTATAACTGCAAAACATTCAAACAATCAGCCAAAGAGAACTACGATAATTCCGTATCTTACGTTTTGATCTCGTTCTCTTATAATCAACGATGGCTCGGCAAGTTAGCTTCCATAATGGTATATATATATATATATATATATATATATATATATACCATTATGGAAGCTAACTTGCCGAGCCATCGTTGATTATAAGAGAACGAGATCAAAACGTAAGATACGGAATTATCGTAGTTCTCTTTGGCTGATTGTTTGAATGTTTTGCAGTTATACTCGGCGGTNNNTATGAAGAAGAAAGACGTTACATGATTTGCATGTGGGCGGAATATTGCCAGGTTTCCCAGGACAAGGCAGGCGAATTTTCTTGGGGCATCCACAGACGGAGTCTTTTGCTAGCCAATCCTGCCCCGCAAGGCAGGGGGGCGATGTGCGCAAACCGCATTACATCGGGGTCGGTGTTCAGTTCATCGGATCATTTGCCCTCTGGATGAGGTCAAACGTGTCGTTCGTACGCCTCCTCTTGCTTGGTTTTGCCAACTCCCCTAGGTGAACTACCAGTGGTCCACCAACCCGGTTATAACGCGGGATATAGGTTTTTTCATCCTCTCACGAGAGGGTGAGTAGAGCTTCCTCAACAGAGGCTATTTGAGACGCTCGGTCTTATGGCAGCATTTCGCGATGTGCAAGGGGAGGGTGACCAGTATCAACCTAAGACACCCACCCCCGACCATACTCAGGCTTTTGGGGGCATAATCTTGATGTGATAGGACCGATTATCTTTTTATATTCTAGCTTTATAACCCAAATACTATGGTTATTTGACCGTCATGGAGGATTTGATTCATTGTCGAAGAAGGAATTTGTCTTGCATGGAGCAAATGAAGCGTAAAGTGAAAAGCTAGAAAGCACTGTACAACTGTTTCGACCTGGTTGGGTCTCATCAGCAGCGCGATCCCATCGAAGCAACTGGGGCTCGAACCCGGAGCCTCACAGGCAGAATGCAAGCATGCTACCTACTGATGAAACCGTTTTTCATTTTCCACTCACAATAGATCACAACCCTTTTTACCCTTTGGTAAATTCCTTACCAGTAATAGCTACCGTAAAACGTGAGGTAACGTATAACTCACTGAGTTCAAAGCTGCTTAACAAACCAATCCGAATAAACGGCCTGCAAAATTTATTCCAAGCGGTATAACCGTCTGCCTGTTCTGTGGGAATAACCCTGATAACGGAAGAGTGAGATCTGTCACGAGAATACAAATCAGATTTTACTAATTTGAATGGTACAACTACGGGCAAGGCTGGGCTCATTTTCATCCTGATGGTTTCTCTCTCATTTCGTTACAGCAAACTGCCGTACAGTCAAGTACAGGAAAAGATGAAGAAAGAATTGCCACCCCACACAGGAATGCAGTATTAAAAAATGGAGTGAACTCGCTTCTCAGGGGGATGGGAAGCTGACCTTATGAGCAGAGTATTGGTATAAAAGTTCAATAATTGAGAGAAACAAAAATAATTTGAGTTTTATTAAAAAGGAAAAATCCCTTGAATAATAATTATTAGACACTGAGAGGGTACCGCGGTCGTGATCAACTTCGTTGACGGAGGAGCTAAACAGGCAGAAGAAGAGGTGTCAATGTTAGGTAGTTTTATTAGCAGAACATGTGACTCGGATAAGGTGTAAAATCAACAAAGGTGGTGCCCCGGTGGTAACGTCACCAATTATCACCCCGGAGGACGAGTGTTCGAATCCCACCACCACCGCCTGACTTTCCCCATTTGTGTGTTGTATGGCAGCCCTCTGATTGGCCGCTTCCCCCTTCCTGAAAATTGTATCTTTGTATATTCAATAACAGGAAGTAAAATGAAAAAGTAAAGGAAAAGAAAGAAAAAGAAATGATGTATATATTTCTCGAATCTTTGCAGGTGGGCGTGCAAACACTCGAAAGCAAAGATCGGATATGTTCTCAACCACTCAAAACAAAATGATTTAAACTTGGACTCCATGACCCGAACTGTAGCCCCGGGGGAGATCAGGGTAACTAGGGTGTTGCATTGTCTGTATCTCTTTTCTATGCATTTACTGTTGGATTCAACAGTCTAATTGATACATAACTAAATGTACCTAAACAGCTGGTTTAGTTATAGGTTTACCTCGCAAAGCACAGATTTTTGTAGCTCTGTTAGCCAAACAGAATGAGAAGTTCTTCGTTTTACCGAGTGACTTAGAACTGCCAAAATGAATAAACCGTCCATTGCAGATCGCCTCCGTGTGCACTGAANCATTATCGCGACGAGTTAGACAAAAGTCTAGATATTATGGCTAATTGTTTGATTAATTTCCAATCGTGAATTTCAAGTTTCATTTCGGACGAATGGTATGATCTAGTAAATTTTTACCGTCCGTTATGGAATTGACCACGCAAAAAAACATCGTTTACGTAAAGCTTGTACAGCACGCATTATTTG
>UZAN01042407.1:24257-38904 GCA_900618425.1 Echinostoma caproni
CGTAAAGCCCGGTATGTAGCCAGTCATGCAAATTGAGGTGTAATGCTAAGATTAAAATACACTTAAACGAGCTTCTTGGTCACTTTGTGTTCTCATCGTGTTCGGTAGAATTGTATAGGCATTTAAATTACGAAATATTTAGCAATATAGAAAGAAGTTATCACTCTCATCATTGAGAGGCCTGGGACTCAGATTATTTCCGTGCTTTGATAGGGGTGAAAATATATTTTTAGTTTATTCTAACTTATTCTCTGTCAGTGGTCATCTGGACATACAACCTTCAGCACATCCCGTGAACTAACCACTCGAGAAACAATAAACTCAGATTTTGCTCCACATCCACCCGATAAGACGTGCTTGTCTGCCAGTGTATTCAAACTCCAGATCCCTCTCTTAGATGGGTGTGTGTGTGTGTGCGTGTGTGTGTGGGCGAGTATTGTCTCAGAATTTCATTTTTTTATGTGCCTACTAAATAGCTTTCGGAGATTTGGAAGAGTCCTTTGCACAACACTATTCGACTTCGTGTTCAACCAATTTGTTGCACCCTGTGATCGATCCCGTTCTTCGCATCGTTTGCATCCGGCTCACATCAATATTTCTCACGTCCATTGTACGCTACTGTTGTTTTTTTCTCGGTTTTTAGGAAAGAGTGTTTAATAAACTCTATAAAACTGTGGTTGTGCTGAAATTGTCACTTGCAGCGATACTTTTCTGTAGTTATCCTGTGACCATTTTGCACAATTATGCATTATTTTACGTCAAAGTTATTCAGCTAACTTTTCCGCACCGAATCCTTGTGCTAAACGAAAGAATACATGTCCTCCTTGAGTTGAGTAGCCACTATGCCTTTCAAATGGTAACGTGGAGTTGATGGCAAATATCACTGTTCACACACGTGTCGCCATGTGGTAGGGAAATTGATAAATGGGATAAATGTTTGATTTATATTCGATTTACAACTTTAATGACAGTTGTTCGGGTTGACTCAACAGCTACGAGTCGAAGCGGTTATTCCCAATTGAAAGACAATCGCCAAATCCGTCGTTCCGTTGACGGAATTTATTTCCCAATAAACTCCTTTCACTCGTTAATAACTATTTTAGTGACGGTTTCCTTCATTAAAATTCCATATTTTCTGCGTTATTATTCTCTTATTTTGAAAGCTCTATTGCTACAATATTTCACGGTCGATCAACTCAATGTGCATTGTACGCGTTTGTTGAATTCTAACCGATTTTTCATGTCCATTGTAATTTTTCAGCTCTGTTTATCAAATTTATGGTTCTACATTGAATCAACTTCATCATCCCCTTTTCTCACGCGCATCACTCGGATAGGGCTTAGTAATCGATTTAAACCTAACCAACCAGAATCATATTGGGCTTAGTGGTCCGGATTGATGTGAGTTTGATGCGGTTGTACACAGGCGCACATTCATTTACACACGCACACACACTCACACAAACATATACACACACACAAACTCCTACGCATACGGACTAATGTCCCCCGTGGAACGAGATGAGGACGACTATGAACGGATGGACAGACGGACACGGCTTGCAGATAGCAGGCGGTCAGTCCAATGCTGGTACGTCCACCAAATGACTGATAAAACGGATGGCACTCAGAACGCTGTGTACTCACAATTTCGTCCTATGGAAACGCGCAGACCTGACGACACGCTAGGGTAGGACGGAAATTCTAAGCTTGGTTAATAGAACATGATCGATTCTTGTTATAAGCGTGGAAAATCTTGTGAATGGGGAGCATTTTTGTTCATGGAGATGAACTGTAGCGGAATTGCCACCTGTAGCCGATACAGACATCCCACAATCGATTGGTTTCGAGCGAAGAAGAACAAAGGAATATAAACAGTCTAACAAACCTCATCAAAATCACTGGTGATCGTTGAACGTAGCAAATGACATTACAGCCTTCAAAACTTCTGCGCAAGGTGATTTAACTGTATCGTAAACGGTGAAAACTACAGAAAATTATGAATGTGCGAGAGAAAGTTTTGGATGTGTGATGTGTGATGACTGTTTGAAACCAAAATAATTTACTGAAGCAAGCACATTGTGACTTTTGGTTCCGTTTTCTCCTCTATGGGCTTTCAGCGACGATGTTCGCTGCGACATGTCAAGCATTTTGAATGTCCTGCTCGTTTCACATCAACAAAGTATACACACAATATTAAACAGAATGAGGTCTTTTTGTGCTACAATCGATACAATGGAATAGGGTTGTTCTCAAATACGTGATTCAATGTTGAACCCAATTATCTAATTGTCTATCACCTCTGCTCACAAAAGTAGTTCAACACCGACTGCCGCTATCTAGTTAACTAGTATAGTTGTCCCCTTTAGGGTCGTGGTGAAAATTGATCTTGACGTAACCGGTTGGAAAGGGAAAGCCCTGTGACTTGATGCGGTTCACTACAACCTTTTATGTATACACTTGAAGCACTTTTTTATTTCATGTGAGTAACGCAGAGTTTGATTCAATTTCAAAGGAGAAATTCGTCGTGTATATGGCAAATGAAGCGTGAACTGAAAAGCTAGGGAGCCCTGGACAGCTGTTTTGACCGGATTGGGTCTCTTAAACAGTGCGAAGCCATCGATCCAACTGAGCAGCATGCTTGCTTTCTACCTGTGAGGCCCCGGGTTCGACCCCCAGTTGGGTCGATGGATTTGCACTGCTGATGAGACCCAACCAGATCGAAGCAGCTGTCCAGTGCTTCCTAGCTTTTCAGTTCACGCTCCATTTGCCATACGCAGGATCAAAATCTCCTTTGACATTTTTATTTTCTAAGTAACTGTCGTTAAATTTAGAAATAAGGTACCGCTCGTGTTCCTCCTGAGTAAGATAAGTGCAAGGTTAGAGAGACTTATGTCATAATGGTGCACACATTCAGGTAAAAGACGAATGCATTTGTTCAACTTCCAATATCATTACAAATTTACCCCGATGACGCATGCAGTTTATGCTTATTGTGTCTTTATGAACGCATTACCATACGATGTTACCTTAAATAATTGTTGAACCTTCTGCACAGTTTGCTTTGAGGACAAAAGCTAGACACAACTAGATGAACAAAACTTAGAGTTGCTAAAAGTTAATATCTATAATTCTATTCAGCTGGTGAAGTCATTTTTTTAACTTCTGTTTGAAGGTAAATTATTTGGAACACGTACAAGCATTTGTGACTCTTCGAGCAAGTCGTCGGGGAGACCTAACTATTTTTATCACCTCTCCAATGAATACCACGTCAATGCTGTTACGTAGACGCCCGAAAGATGCCGACAGTATACGTGGATTCACCAAATGGCCATTCATGACCACACACACGTGGGGTGAGAATCCGCGTGGTAATTGGCGTCTACGAATCGCTCTAGATCCACGCTCGAAAGATGCCTTGGGTCATGCTACTCTGACCGAGTGGATTTTGGTGCTTCATGGAACTCGTGATCCGCCGTATGCTCACTTCCCGGACGACATAGATCATATTGCGCCCAAACTGGGCGTAATTAAGCGACAACACGAAACCGGTCGTTTCAGTGTCTGAACGATNACGATGCTGTTGAGAGAAAAGATGTTGCCAAATAAGACGGACTGATCACTAGCACACTGCACTTCAATGTGAATTGTTGTCGATTGAACTCGTGAACACGTGGTCGTTTGATCTGACTGGGAAGCATGATTCTCACTATCCAGTTCAGGCACCGACGCACGCACGCACGCACAAACACACACCCAAATATACAGAAAAAGCAAACTTTATCCATTGATTTCTCTTTTGTCTTTGTTCTGTGATCGATGCAACACAGATGATATTGTCTTTGTCAGGCGCCTCTTGCAATCGCAACAACATAGCTGTTGCTTCAATTCAACTGTCTCGTGTTTTTTGTCACCACATTACTAGCGTGGGTTTCATGTGTCACTTCATTTTGGGACACAGAAAACAATGATATTTTGCGTTTCTTTCCATGATTCTTGTTTGCGCACATTCTCTGGTCTGGGTATATTTCTAAGACAACCAAATCTGGGTCTGATTTGCTTCTTACCGCCCCTCTTCTCTTTTATTCCCCCTCAAACTCTTTCACTATCCGTTACGAGTAGATTTGTTTCAACTTACCAGATATTTGTGACGTCTGAGACGATGTTGTATCACTCAGTCCGTTGTTCTGTTTTGTAGTCAGGTCTCTATTGTCCCATGTCCCACTGTCTGAATGTTTATCTTTGTCCTGCTTGCTCCCCATATTCTCGAGCCAACATCTCAGTGAATCCCCCAAGTCGAGGTAGATTGTGTGTTGTCTTGAGATTTGTCAGTCAGTTGACCACTTATTCATCTCATTAATTTTCATATCGGATTCATTCGAACATTCACATACACACACAGGCTGCCACTTCGTCCCCTCCCTTTCTGATCATGGTTACAATCTATTTTTTGGAAGATGTTTCGTTTACGAAAACATTGGTTATATTTTGATTTATCACCGACAGTCTCAAAATGACACACGTGGCACGAGTGATTCCTAGCGGTTCTACAAACAGTTACAACACCGGATGGGTCTAAAACACACAAATGAAGAATAGAACGATTTAACTGAAATCACACAATTACATATGTCTTGATATAATGTTCTTCTCTTGTGGTTATCATTCACTGGATGTTCCTTCATTCCCAGTATTATGTTTGAATCGCGTGAAGTTCAATAGCTTCAGTGGAATTTGAACCCGAGCATTGACATCACCTACGCTTTTGTAAGGCGCACGCTTTGTCAGCTGAGCTTCTGGGTCACACTGATTCAGGTAATCTTTCCCCATTTGTATCATTCAATCAGAATGTTCGATGCAGTCGCACGCACTGTTAACGAGTTCTAACCAGAACAAGCTACTTGTTTAACGCACAAGTTGTATCACAACCCGAGGTGGCCAACTTTACACGGTACAGTACAAATCGACCTGACTAGGTCTAGAAAATAGAGGCCACCAGTAAAGTTTTCTCGGATCCATCTTGATAGATCTTCTGTAATCAATCCCCCAAGTTGAAGGCAGTCGATTGGAAATATTCACGTCTTCATATGTCTCGTTCGGCGCATGTTTGCATGTCTGTGTTATATGTCGTCTTTTGGTCACACATTGATTAACCATAAGCACATATCCTCAGCAAAGTCGTGAGCATCTTGATCTCTCAATTGTTTACGATCCGCTATTCCCTGTTATACGGCCGGAGGAATCTACAAGATGGCAATGAAAAGGTGGACATAAAAATAAACTTGTGTTATCTACGGTCTATAAACAGCAAATGATGTGAAGAGTCCGCCAACCACGAAGTTCAGTGAATTCCACAGAATTATAAATTTCGCTGGAGTTTTGTTAAAACGTTTACGTAACTGTATGCCTTTGCTCATTATTCTGTTAAAGATAACTGCCAGTGGTTTATCTAAAATGCTGTTCATTTAAATGAATCGTTTGATTCATTCGCAATTCCACTACGACAGGGTTATCGAAATTGAGTATTTTCAAGATGGTGGCTGTTGTTTACTTGCCTAGATTATTGTGTTACTCCAACGGTACTAAACATGTGATCTCAAAACGTCCGGATATCATGGTAACCCATCATCTCTAGAATTGCCGCATTCCGNGGAACCCATCTAAACCTATCAGTGATGTGCCTACATGCGAACAGATGTATCCAACAAGGACGATTTCTACGAGGACCCTGAATACCCAAATGCGACGTTCCGAGCGAAAAAGAGATAGTAACGCGTGCAGCGCATCATCAGACGGTTGTAAAAGGCACATCTTGACCAAATTTGTTCTTGGTAATAGATGCCAAAAGATGTAACACGTAATTACTTTGGCTGACAGAAACTGACTGATAGTCAGCAATATGAGTTTCCAACACCGCTCAAGGCACTTTCTGACATGGTATACTAACGATGGCAGTATAATCCAATAGTTGTTTGGAGACTTTGAACTATACGGAACATTTTCGCATAATCCAAATCGCATTATGCAAAAGGCTTCTACGGGAATTTCAGATTCGCAGCTGTACAATTCAGCTTGTCCATAGTGCAGATCAGAGGCTGCAAATCGGATGGAACGCTTCGACCATATGCTCATTCATTTTTCACTCAGATCTACCCAATAGTCCTGAAAAGTTTATAAACATACAAAATCAGCTGTGACTCTCCCAACAGGAATGAAATGAACAATATACTCTGTTAGTGAGCCTCACTGACCCGCTACAATCCTTGTTTCACTCTGTAAGAAAAAAATCAAAATCCCGGCACAAAAGTGGACCACCTCGATCCAGTTTTCTAGCCCGGAGCAAACATGATGAGCCTGTATGCGGAAACCACAAGGGCATCAAACGAAAAGACATAGCAATAACCGTTTTGCAATAGCGCTGGTGATCGGCTTCGCTGATGTAAGGGAATTACAAACAAACATTTTGCCAAAGAAGTGGAAGTGCAGACCAGATCTCTACGCTTCGTCAAGTCCTGCAGCACAGCCAATGAACGACCGCATGCACCATGGACTTCCGCGCCGTTGTCGACTTTGTGGGTACGAATCCTCTTTGGAGAATAGTACCAGTCAGTGAATTACCGCGAAATTGGAAGCACTACTGAAGTTATAGTACGCAGTCACTCGGGCTCGAGTCTGAGCGTATGGCCAGGAATCATCGAAGTTCGACGTAAACTCTGGAGGTCAGCAAAGCTGTCTGTTATCGCCTGTGCAATTGAACCATGCTTTAGACTGATTGATGCACGACGCGTTTTCCAACTACTGCGGGATACCGGTTGGTTTGACTGCCTGGATATTGTAATCTTTGATGAATCACCGGACAACCGTCAAATTCATCAAATATCTAAGGGAAACCATTCAGTTGAAAATAATAAAATATAATAAATACACAAAGTCAATCAATTGCTTTGTCGCACCCCTATGAAATTAAAAAAAGACCGTTAATTTCAGAAACTGCCTATATCAGCAGTAGATACCATTATTCAGTATGAGAATTCGGACGGAGGTTTTGTGGTAAAACAAATGGGATCGATTAAAAGTACCTTACCTTCGCTACTTGTTCCCAATATTTATATTTACCTAAGGAATATAAATGTACCGTCTCGTGTTGCCATTATGTATCGAAGAAATTTTAAAAAATTATGATACCTTCAGTCGGGCATTAGCAGTCGGTATTCAGCGCTTTTTCAGCTCGCAATGTCTAGTTATGTAAACCTACTAACCATTCTTTGAAAAAATAGTTCTAACCCATTTACCGCATATAAAATCTAGATATTCTCACATTAAAATGCAATATTATGCTAAGCACAGCACCCACGATTATATACAACAGTTTTGGCAGTAGTAACGCCCGAAAATTAGTTGACGATTCAGAACACATCACATATACAGGTCTTGTCGAAACTGAAGCAACGGGTCCCTGTGAAACAGTTGTGGGTTCATATAGGCGACATCATTTATACTATAGTAAATGTTTTTCCAAATAATAATAAACAAGCCTTGTAGAGTCTTTATAGCATTGATTTTCCTGATTCATCTATACTCAGCAGATGGAATGGTTCAGAATATAGAGGATATTGTCATTTCGTCAGATGTGATTGACCTGAACCATGATGAGTTAAGAGGTAACTAGAGAGAATGGAGCAGTTTTTACTTACAATACATGAACATTGATAATAATTAAGACATAACGTTTATGTTCACTAATAGTCGATTGGTCTACCTTTGTTCTTTAGGAGTTTTTCGAGTTTCTTCGGCATGTAATCCACGTTGAGATTTGAATTTTCGGGCGAAATCAATACGAGCCTGCCTTTGCTGCGCGTTCAATGCTGGCTTTAAGTCAGCTAAAACCTGACGCATCTTAATTTTGTTCATTCTTCTTTGCAGAAGGGATTATGAATGGCAGGGAAGATCTTCCCATTGGATAGCCAACAATGATTTTCTGCAATGTTTTTCAGAGTAATACGAATCAAGTTGTCCTCCTGTTTGGATGTACTCGGTTAACATCTCCCACAAGCTTTTCTGGTTGTTGTTTTCCCATGAATTATCCTGTAAATTGTGCTTTTGCTAACGTTAAAGAACGGGGCAAGATTTGATATGGATGATCCCAGCTTGTGTGCTCGTGCAATTCTATTTCTGTCTTCTTCGCTTAGATAGAGAGAACTTTTGGTTTTGAGCGCTGCTTGCTACATTATGGTGTCAACAATACAAACATTCAAAGCTTTGCACAAGAATGACCTTGATTTCAAGTTTGATTTTGAATAAAGTGGTGTTTCTCAAATTCAGTGAGTTAGATATCAAACAAGGATTCTTAAATGAAACGTTATTTATTGTAATTTCTACGGGTTAAAAATTTCATTTGGCTATTCAATAAAGTTGACATAATGGATTATGTCGGATAAAAAATGCCTCATAACAAACAACTGAGATGGCAGGGGTTTATGAAAATAATTTCCCATAATTCTAAAGTCATTCCTATTAGAAATTATTCCGTTTTCATACTTGATAAAGTTAGCGGTTTTCATGTAGAGACTATTCAATCTCGGCAAACAAGGTCAGGCACGTTTAACTGGCACTCATGCAGACTAGAAACTACGTAGATCGAAGTAGACAAGACAAAAATTATTGTCAAAGATTTAAGTAATTCAATGAATATTAGCATTGTATTTTCAGCTTGATTGAAAACCGAGGGCACATAGATCCACTTTTAAATGCTTCCGATAATGCTCACACCGCCATCAATTTCATGTTTGAATTGGAACTGGGAAATTATTTTCACTTTTTGGATGTAAACTCACAAGATGCCACGGAAGTGTGATAAAAGGCTCTGTTTACCGCAAACCAAATTGGATCGGGCAATACTCGAATTTTGCCAGCTATGTGCCTTTGACAATCAAGAGATACCTAGCTCAAATCCTTGCGTATGGAGCAAGGAGAATAATTTCAGCAGACTGTTTGCCGAAGAAACTGAAGAGTATAAAGCAAACACTGTTTGAAAACGGTTATCCGGAACGATTTGTTCTGAAGAATTTGACAGAACAACCTCTGAGAGAACCACTTGCAACCGTTAAAAGAAAAGAACTCTTCTTAGGACTTCTTTTTAAAGGAGAATACTATACATCTGATTTACCAAGACGCCAACTGGAAAAGGCCATTGCTCGTACTTTCCCTGCTGCAAACCTACGTACTCATTTCACAAGCCGACGAATGGTCTCCGCAAATCCTAATGAACTGTTGCCTATTCTCTTCTCATTTATGATCATTTACCATTTTATTTTCTCAAGTTCGGCAAGTTATGTAGGAAGAACGATCAGGCAATTGTCGCAAAAATTCAAGGAGCACAAGCCGGCGTGGCTGAGTACGGGGATAAGGAAAACGCATACAAGTGCAGTGGTAGGACACCTTGCAGACACGGGTCATCAAGCAAACGAGGACGCATTCAAAGTGATCTACAAAGTACCACCAAACCCATCTAGAGTTGTATGTCAACGGCAGCTTGCTACAGCCGAGGTGGTGGCTATTCGCCTACTCAATCCATCCCTTTGTTCTTAAAAGCGGTTCGTCTAGCCACTTCACTTAACCTGGCCTCAATCTGACTCAGATGACCAAAACAACCGTGACCTTTGCATGACCCAGGGGCGCAGACTGGAAATGAAACAGCTCACTCTATCCATCGACAGTGACCATTTCCAAAACATACAAAAAGAAAAACAACAAAAACCCTCTGCCCTTTCATTTCCAAATCACATATCACAATATCAAATTCAACCAATCATATTTATTACATCAGCCCATTACATTATTTTATAAGTTTGAACCTTATATATAACTGTATTAGCCCAAAGAGGAAGTTATGGAAAACGAGCTTTGTTCATTTCGTTGTTTTCTTAAAACCTGAAGTTTTAATATAAGTGATAAATATAATGAAACTCAGTTTGGTCAAAAAGAAAATATTTTAGTGCATCACTATCGGTTAATACTGGGCTTGTTTTAAAACTGAACGTTTTGATGGAATCACCTTTGAAAGAAACCATGTAATGGAAAACAAGTGAAATATGTGTTACAATGTGTACGTAGTACATTGATTTCTTTTCCATATTCTAAACTCTGTTTTTTGCTGTGCAATAAATTAATGATTCTCTGGTGTGCCATTAGTATCTGTTGACATCCACTTACTCTTTCGCTTTTGTTGTAGCCAGTGTATTCTGAAACAAATCGTTATTTTCGTTGGTCAAAGTCAGTGCTGTTGCTCTTCCTTGAAACCTAAGCGACGGATGAAATTCAAAAGACGATACGATAATGTTATTCACGAAGTTCCAGTGCATCGCTTGAACACAGCAAGGTGATCATTCGACCCAGGTCTTAATTGCTACCATGTATTTTGGCGTGTAACCTGTCCAATTTCTTCAATGCTCTAGCAAGAACAACTGCGATAATCTTTCAACAATACGACGGCGATGACTGGTCAGCATTTGCACAGCTACATTAGTGCTACACAGCCCACCAATCCATTGAATTTTGCTCCTATAAGCAAGACGACCACAAACACGGCCATGGCCTTGGTGACCACTGTAACAAAAATGACCATATTCTAGTGCCCCAAGGTATTACAGATAAACATATTGTGCTAATAACAAATATTTATTCCCAGCGAAATCATAAATAGTCGTTTTCCTTAGTTCAACTCTTCGGTGGAAAAAACGCGCTATTTAAATGAACTGTACATTCTGGTAATCAATCCGGAATCCGAGTATTAGCCCAGACACGCAGGTTAAATCGATGAAGTAACTTATACGCTTCTCTAATCGAGATACCCTTCCAGTGCATTCAGCGCTTCTCATTCATCTTCTATGTAACGTTCAGCTCCATTTGATATAGGTTTATCTAAAAACTTGAAAAGTTTTGATATGAATCACATTTTTGAAAACCTCACTTCTCCATCATCAAACTACAAACTGCCTTTTTCCTTCTTCAAAAAAGACGCTCCTATATAGACACTAGATGAATAAAGTCTTCAGTCAGGTCACATTTATCTTCTGGTGGTTGCATCAGTGATGTATTCATTGTGGGCTGGAACCCGGCTTTTATGGTAACATTGATCAGTATGTGTGAATGCACAGACTGAAGTGTATTTGACCAAATACACCACCACGATAACGTCAACTGCGACTTTTATGCTTAATTGCTCACATTCGGTCAAAAACAAAGCGTTCTAAAAGCTATTTCCCAAATGAACTTTCGCCACACCCTGATTCAGTGGTTGTACCACTGACAGCCGTTTTGAAGCAGCCTTCATAAGTTAAGATTGGAGTGGGACATTGTGCAGAATAAGTAAAAGGAGCACATTTGAGATATTATCTTGCAGTTGAAATCGGACAGCTAACTTTTTAATAACGCTTAAATCATCCATACGATTTTTAAAGAATTATATTTGCAAGGAAGACCTTCTCCGTCCATACCATGGAGACCTCGGAGAGTTAGAAATTTCACAATAAGCACCGGTACTACCTCTTCTCTAGTCATGCTCTCACAGAGCACTAATGTAGTCCTTTCTTTGGATTCCTTGGCTCTAGAAACCGTTTTTCCCTTGTGAATTATTGTTCTTCCTTAGAGTAGTTGCTTATCTGATTGTAGGAGTGACCATCACACCCGTCTGAACAAGAACGAAGTCAATCTGTAGAAGACATTAAGACACCGCGTTGGATTTTTATACTGACTGGATGGACTTCTTAGAAGCCATACACTTCACCATGCGGAGTTCATTGAGCTTTTCTCTCGTAACAGTCAACCATGTCAAGGTCGCCTTCCTAAATTCTCTACACTTTTCGTTGGTTTTAAGATGACATCTTTCCTGAGTTTACACATTTCTTCGTTAGTTCTTCGATTGAACATAACATTTTAAACAGTGTTTCTGGAAATACCAAATTTTTTGACTACGGAGCTCCGAGTTGCACCTGGCTGATTCAGTGCTTCCAACGCATTCTACTTTTCTCTGATTGAAAGTTGCTTGCACGTTTTGATGTCAAATGACATTCTGTGGCTTACTGTTATTTTTTCAGCTTCCTCACAAGCGTTATCCAGTCAGACAACAGTGTCATGTTAGCGTCACACAATGAGAAGCCTCACTAGTGCACTCCGACATTGCATTTCGGTTGGTCAGTGGGCAATCCGTGCATCGGTCAACGACCAAGCGATTTTTAGGAAGTGAAACATACTGGTGGGATGGGGAGGGAACATTACGTGAGCAGGACCTAAATCATTATGTATATCATTGGTTTGGGTTTGATGAGAATTAAAAAAATGCGACTTCTCGTAGATGCGGCGTAGAATGGGGATTAACGGTAGGTAAAAGTCGAGATCTTTTTGACAGACATCATTCATATTTACCCATCCAACTTACAGAGACATGTGGCATCCACAATTTGAACAATTAACCTTGTCTTAGAAGCTCATTCGGTGGAGTCCGGTGAATTCGAAGGAAAACCTGTAGAGGCAGTCAGCTTACATGCTAACTGGTGGATGCCACATACCTCTGTAAGTTGGATGGGTAAATTCGAATGTGAAAAAGATCAGTACTATCGGTGTGGCTTCGTAGCTCAGCTGGTAGAGCATGCGCGTACAAAGCGTAGGCGGTGTCCATGCGTGGGTTGGAATCCCACCGAGGCTACTGAACTTTTCACAATCGCCATACAAACTTCAAATCTGCCAAACAACTATTTGGAAACATCATTCAATCGATTATTTTCACTCAGTTCAATAGTGCGGTTTTGGAATCAGTGCAGCCATGGACTTTCTTCTACTATCGAGTAGTTACACGAAAAAAGTTTCGTCTCGGCGTTGATAGCTCAAAGAAAGCCTTAGTACAGCGTTGCGGCTCATCATAGATCCGCAGCAAAACTAGTGTTAGGACCAAACTGTTCATAAAAACCACCATTACACCATTCTTACACATATCTGCCAGACCTGGCCACATCAAGTAAAAGACGTGAGTCTACCAGAATTCTTCAACCATTGGTGTTTCTGATCTTTTTCCAGAGTGAAATGGTGGAACTGGATTTCAGACGAGTTGTGTGCGTAGAGAGAACAATTCACACTCTTGCGAAGACGACGTCTGCAATAATTCTGCTGCATACTCCGCAACCTACTATCTGCTTTTATTACAGAACTCCTTTCTATGTATCTCTACCTCGAATGGCACTGCCGTCGCTTTGGCCAGCAGAGCACTTCAATTATCACCATGAAATCGGACATGCAATTGTGGTTCACAAAAGTGAAAAGGTTAACATTTATTGATCCGTTAGATCTATTTCAGGGGCAAAATCAGTGAACCAATAAGACGAACCATCATATTGAGTGATTTTTTCTGATCATTCAATACGGTCATTCGAACAATTTCAAAATTCTCCGTTATTTGTCAATTCGAACGGGACAAGCATAGGTAATCGATTGGATTCTTTCACGCTCAAATTAAAAGATGATCCATCTGGAACAAACGACATGACACCTACATCGCAGGAAGTAGAATCGATAACTTGCTCATCGCTTCTATCCATTATCATGACCAATCATCTTTGAATTTGCGGAGCATGTATATCATAACCACATAACAGGCAAAGACTTAATAACAGGAATAAATGAAACTTTGCCTCGTATCAGGTCGACAGATGGTAAATTACTCAATCAGGTCTCCTGTATGTGTCAGAGAGTAAAGCTGTTATGCAAACATAATGAGGATAAGGTGAGAAATGCGACGGTCATTAAATGAGGAATTGTACTACGGAACGCAACTATTCTTCTTATGTAATTGCCAGATTTCTAGACAGAAGTTATTCAGATTTAGTGAGACCGTGGTGGAGGAATAGTAATCAACAGATTAAGATAGACAGAAAGGTCTTTATGACGCAACTTAATCTGTCCTCCTACTTGTAATACAACATACTATTTCAAGTTGGAACCAGTTAAGTTGCTGAGCGATATTGATTCTGTTCGAAGGTTATATAGACGGATAACGGGCAAAAGAACGGTTCTGGTTTGCGGCACACGTTTTTTTTAGAAACCCCTGTTTTGTTGAAGAGCGTTCATTATGCTGAATCAACGAAGTCCTGTTTATATGTTCATCGAATCCGCTGAGATTCGAATCCGGACACGAGAAGTTATCAGTCAAACGGGCTAAAACATTGGGCCACCTGGGTGTGACTTTCAGCAGCTGGTTGCACTTCAATACAATAAAAGACAAATAACTAATCCGTCACTGTTCGTGGAAGCACTGAACCTAAACCAGACAGTGATCAAAAGCCCCTTCCCTGGTACATGACCAGTCAGCACTACAATGCAATTACTCGATTGTTTCACGTCGTTTCGTCCCTCTCACACGTGATCTCAAATAATAAAATTCCCTTTGAATCTCTCTGCCATCTGATGGGATCATTTGCTGCGATTCGCGCAACTTGGCAGCCCTCACGGTGGTATAAGATTATCTTATCACTGGTTCTCAATGTTTATAATGTTCTCGTTGCCACCTGTAATGCAGTCGTGTGATTGGCACTTTATGATGTGCACAGTCGAAGGTCACTGGGCATGTTAAAGATTCGAAGCTGTGTGAGGGTTCTCG
>UZAN01042408.1:27185-48589 GCA_900618425.1 Echinostoma caproni
AATGAGTACGGGGAAGTTTCGGGGGTTGCAACCTAGTGGGGAACTGAGATGATTCGGCGTCAATTTTATACCTCGTTTGTTCTTACTTGTGAATTTAAGTGGTTTAAAGTGGTAAGGTGTTTTTTTATTACTGCATATACCGAAATGATGTAATATTCTTGTTTACTGCATCAAAGCATCTTATCGCAGGTTACTTTACCAGATGGTACGATGTAAGTGGTACATTTCTCTACACATCGGAACCTAGGACCGAAGAGTTTTGGCATCATTTTCTCTTTTTATGATCGATTGAAAATGAGATCAGATTATTATGTATCAGTTCAATTTTATGGATATGAGGGATATGAACTACTGATGAGCTCTAATAAGCGCAAAACTCGAGTCGAGTACTTCCGAGTGTATGGTTGACTGGAAGAGCTGAGGGATGTGCTTAAAGGTTCAACTCTGAAGGATGATCAGTTCTGATCAATCAATCAACATTCTTATTCAGTTTGAATGAAGAGATAACTTGGTGTTATTTTCACCTTAATCTCACCTGATTTGATCAGTTTGCACACATATTCCAGGAGGTCAGAGTACTTAGATTTTATGTTTTGCTACTTAAATCGTATCGGGTGCCCATTCACCTGATTCGGTGTTTTGTTTTGGTGTACCTCATTGACCTCTTGGATACCTTGCTACTCTCTTCCGGCATACCAGTGAGTAAGGTGCTTATATCCGAATTCTTTCAGTTTATTCTCTCAACATGTATTTACATCCATATCATGAGCACCTTGAACAGCAATATTCTAACTGAACACTGTGAAACTTACAGGGGGCTTTATCTTGCTAGATTTAATCCGATGGGTTCTCCTCATTCATAACATACTGATCTCAGTGGATGCACTTATTCACGGCCCCCTCTGCGTGCACCGATTCTTGTGAACAAAAAACATGCATGTAAGTACCGAGGCTTGTACACCCTCCGTTTTTCCCTATTCAGCTTATGTTCTTACAGAACAAGAAGTCATTGTATCCATTGTTGACACAATGGCATACCGATTAACGTTGTTGTTGTTACAGTGTTTCTGTTAATCTTCGGTTTGCAGTTTTTTCCTACCAATAACGTTCGTGTCCTGAGGTGTCCCATGCTTGATGCACACAATACATATTACGGAGTTGCTGAATGTTCAACCATCGGAACGCACAAAACGTTTACTTGAATTAGACATACCTTGTTCTATCTGAAACTGTACTGTTGCCGTGTTCTTTGATAGGTGAAAACTTCGTCATTCAAGAATATGCTTGATTGACATGCGGACAAGTTGTAAGTGTTTTCTTAAGTAGTATATCATTGTTTTTTTCTCTCGGTGTTTATGTATGCGTTTGTATTCATTTTAATCAGGAGTTATGAACTTCCGTCCCGTCCTTGTTTAGACTCAATCTCACTTCACGCTATTTTTCTGTTCCTGACTGGATTCGACCCTCAAACCTCCCAATAGGGAGCCCAAACCCATTTGCTGACTTTATTCCCTGTATAAATTCACATCTTCGAATTTGACTCACAGTTACTTGTGAGTAGTGTGTGTGTGTGGGGGGGATAATTTATATTAGTTGATTTGACTGAATATTCTTCGGACTTCACTGGCACAGTGGTAAAACACACGCCTTCCATGCGATGGGTCCGGATTACAAATCCCGGACGGGATGGTGAGCTCTAATAAGAGCGAAACTCGAGTCTAGTGCTCCCGAGTGTATGGTTGAATCGATGAACTGAGGATTGTGTGTGAAGGGGAAGTCCAAAGGATAGTCAGTGAAATCAATCAAATTCACATCTCATTGAATCCATTCACCGTATCCCACAACCCGCCATCTCGGTGTTACTGCTGCTGTATTCTTGTGGTGCATTGCAGTTTGGCCATCGGAATAGTTTCACATAGTAGCGCAAACGAGTTATAGCAATTCATTGGAAAGAATGCCGTATAAAGGCGTTCTATCCTGTTCGTCAGAAACGGTTAGAAATATATGTTGTCTGAAACTGGTCGATTTTGCAATGTGTGACTGTCGAAACACACAGTCATTTGAGTACTGCCCTCCAATCGAAACTACTGTCTACCAAATAAGGAGTCAAGTCAAGTCAAGGAGCAGCCTTAATTGATAAAGTATATGGCCTTAAGGAGGCTACAGTTCATTGTATCCTCCAAGTCACTATTCACGGGCAACTGGAGTTGTCTCTGGGCCTGACGGTTTCTCTACGGGGTCTGATAGGGTTGCTTGGGGGCTAAAGTCTAAACCTTTCTTTTTTATCATACTGCAATCAAAATATCGCACTAACACACTTGTTAGGTGTGCACTCTCAAGAAGTTATTCGTTCGTCATTGTGATGGTGTATCAGGTGGAAAAATCTCAAAATGCATTTCCTCCGGACTCGTTAGTGAGTTTTTGAATAAAAAAAAAACGTTCTTTACGTCTTTCCTCTGTCCGCCCATTCGAAAAGGGTTAGTGTGGATTCGTCGTCCAGCGTACAACTATCCATTTTTTGCAAGACATATGAAAACAGTTGTTAAAAGTCTTCAGTGTCCGGTATTATTTTTGCAAAGAGAAAATAGGGGAGGGAGGCTAGTGATGGTGATGGGAATCGAGAAAACGAAAAACAGGACTTGGAATTGAAACAGGGATAAAAACCTATTTCGGTTGCCCTGGTAGATTGTGATGTTATGGGGACGGGGTGGGGTGGGGAGATGCAACACATGCCACATGTGAAATTACAGCACTCATTCTCAGTCCCTCCGGAATGTCTTTCCTACATATACGCATCACTAATGATTGTCATCCTGAGAGAGAACAAGGAGATTTTTTGGGGCCAAATACGGACAAGATTCATTTGGAACTAGACACAGTGACTTTGACAGTTTTGCAGAAGAATTATGGTGTTTTTGTTCTAATATGGTTAAGTCTTACTGTTGAGTCAATCATTTGTAGACAAATCCACTGCAAAAATATTGTCAGGTCGACTGGTTATGTGCCACAACACTTCATAGGTGGGTACGAACGCTCTAAAGTGAACCGTATGTTTTGGATCATACAAACTCTTCCTTGACAGTGCAACTATGCTCCCCGTCTGTTGTCCGGAAATGGCGTTAGTTCAAACATGCGCGCGCGCGTGTGGCAAATAAGAAGCTGACTGTACGGGTGAACGGAATTGCACACAGTTCTTTTTTAGAAAACATTCGATTCCAATGTCTTGTTTGTTTGGTTATTCGATTATTTTCATCCGTCTTTTGGTTTGTTGGTTTCCGTCACACTTGTTTCCTTAGTTTATCAGTGAGTATTTTCACCATATTCAACATAATAGTAACTCAGAGTAATTTCGAGAATAGTCCAACTAAAATAATCATCACTATAACTCTGCCTTACACTCTAATACTTGTTTTCCCAACCCAACTGAAAACCGAAGTCACTATTTAGTAATTATATGACAAATGGTGTATGAATTATTTGACCGAGACCCCTGGAAGAACACGATCGGTTTTGCGGTTATTGCCGCACATCAGGTAAGTAGATTTTTGTCTATCATGCCATTCCCAAATGTTTTCGTTTCTATAGAATCTTGATATTATGGTTTTACAACTCAGGGAGAAGTGTGCAATACAGATTTGCAATAAACGGCCAGTGATAATGTGCTATATTATTTCAGGAACGCTATCCTCCATGTTAACAAAGGAAGAGGAAGTGATATTATGACCTGCAATTGACTGATACGTTTTGTATGCATACCTGTGGCCAGATTGATGAATCGATTGATTGACAGATGCTGCCAGCTGTTACACGCGCACACACGCCACGCGGACTGACTCTATTACAATATCGATCGACTCCGGCCAATCAGGTGTTAGTATTAAACTATCCGAACTGATTGATTCGTTGACTATTTGAAGGCCTGCTTGACCGCATACGGATGTTTTGTGATGCTTGAGCCGTTTGTCGGGCTGCCTGCTTACTTTCCTACGTGTTGCCCTCTCCTGTTTGCTCACCGGCCTACGAATCGGCTAAATGTGTGCCGTCTACAATAATTCACAATAATTCATTGGTTACTAATTCACCTACTTAAATGGGACAACATTTTTGGCGCTGCGTTCTCGAACTTGCCTATGATATTTACTTGAAAAAATGCTCGGTCTGTAAAGTACAGTTCCCCAATTTTGGATTGACCCTACTGCCATACCATACCATAAATCGTGGAACTCGTAAAAAAGTACATTCACGGAATCCCTTATTGCATTCCACCTCACACTAAAGCTTACTAATGTGTTCTGTGTTAAATTACTGCGTTTACATCTCGGTACTCAAGGCAAGCTATTCTTCGATGCACTAAATTTGCAAGACAAATCCATGAAAGATGTGTAAATTGTATTGTACAGATATTGGGACAGGAGTGAACATGCATCCATTCGTTTGTCATGATTAGCTTAATACATATTAGGATCATGAATAAAAATAAAGTACGCGATATTTTTTCCGGTTTGTTTTACATTCGAAAATCGTCAGTGAATTTCTCGCTAGCGAGAAAGAATAGACTAAGAGCATGAACTGGTTATCGATAAGATCTATTTGAAGCGAATTTCAGTCACCGTTCGCAAAGTTTTCTTTCTCTTTGTCTCATTCATACTGGTCTCGCGTGCTCGCACTTTCACCGAACGGATCGAGCCATAGCTTATTCAACCTTCCGTTCCAATCCGAATAAACGAATCAATCAATGTGTTCCCCATTTGAACAGTAGTAAGTCTAGACTCGAGTTTCGTTTTTAATGGAGTTCATCGTTAGTGCATATTTCCCGTCCCTTCGGGGCTCTGAACTCCGAAACCATCGCATTATAGGTATATGTGTTATTCAGACCGGGGCTGACCAGAGTTATCAATTCATGTATGTTCAGATGTCGTTTTCGGAAATAGTCTGTCATTCCTTTTGACCCAGCAGCAACGAAGGGCGACAATATTTGTTAACTTCCATCTAGGAAGCGTCCAACCAAGTTAGGTCTAACTTGGAATTTTGAATGTACTGTTCCAGCTAAACCTGCTGGGCTATGGCTCTTAATGCGCATTTCATTTACAGTGACTTGTGAGTAGTAGCGTCGGATGGTTCTGTTAATCTCAACCTGAAGCTCGGACGGGTTGAAGAATATACACCACTAATCAGCTCTGATAGTGGTGAAATCCAAGTCTGAAGTGCTTCCCGAGTGTACGGGTGACTGGATGAGTTGGAGATAGTTCCTAAAAATTGAGCCCGCAGGATGACTAGTTCAGATCAAGAACAGTTATTCTAATACACTACTCGTAAGTAGTCGTGAATTAAGTGTCAAGTAATAACTCTGCTTTCACTTTCCTCATTTTACCGTTATTCTTTTACTAAGGTATATATATATATATATATTCGCACATAGATCAAATGGCAGCTGAAAGTAGATTAGGTCGATGACAAGATGCCTGTTTTGGGTGGAATAATTTGTAAACTTTATGAAGTACAATCATCATTCAAATACGATGGAAATGTTTGTGATAACCAACACAGAGCACTAAACAGCTATTTCACCCCGTTTTTAGGACCATCATTGACCACTGAACTGTATCTGGTTTTATAAAACTGCAATATTTAGAAATAATTAATAATCGTAATACATATATATATATGTATATATACAATTATTATTAGAAATAATTAAGGGGTGAAAATCATGACCTACGGGATCAACGTTTGTCACTGTTGAGCATTCCCGACCTTTCCATCATATTACCCTTCAGTTTAATTGATATGCGGTTCATACAGCCCAGATTGAAGGGATATTCGTTCTATGAGAGGATTTGATTTGTTTGCATGATGAATTCGTCATGTAAATGAGGTGTGAGCTGAAAAGCTGGGAAGCACTGAATAGCTGTCTCGATTTGGTTGGGTCCCATTAGCAGTGCGCATTCACCTATCCAACTGGGGATCGGACCCGGGATGTCAAAGGTAGAACTCAAGCATATTACCCACTCGGCCACCGGGCAGCTGATCAGGCCGTTCCTCATTTGTAATAAACACTATATAGAACAATCGATCCATGCGAGCTTGTTGCGAGTATCTGTCCTCGCTCATCCGAGTCATAACCTCGGGGACTAGTGTTGAGATGAGCGAGGACCGATACTTGCAAAAAGCTCGCATTGATCAGTTGTGCTATAGCGTGTATGTTTGAAATGAGAAATGTTTGTTCAGCTGCCCGATGGCCGAGTGGGTAGTATGCGTGCGTTCTATCTGTGAAGCTCCGCGTTTGATCCCCAGTTGGGTATTTTGGTTCTGTAAATTGCTTTTTCACAATGAGGTATTGGATTGGATTGTAATAACTTATGTGTTTTCGAATTGCAGCTAGCCGAAAGCCTTCTATCATACAGTAGCTCATCCAGGGTCGGATTAAGGTTAGCCAGAGATTTTCTGATGCGGTCTAAATGTCTGTTCATATGAGCTTCACAGATGTAGTGATTAACGCGATTTTCTCAAAGTCAAGATTTTCTGTTCAGATGAAACTTTTTTTAAAACCAAAATTCACATTTGTTTTTCAGCGAATAGCTATTTCGTTCAGTCACGGTCACTGAGTTGACATGTTTACGATGGATTGTGACCTAAACAGACAACTGCTCTACTTACCGTGTATAGTTAACCTAGCGGAATTGGATATTCGACGCCCGGCAATATTTTCTGCAATGCATAGATATTGCCCTTCATCCGTAAACTTTGTATTATGAATGATTAAGCGGCTTGCTGGGCGCCTTGTGGAACTCCTTGCTTGCCAGTCCTCAGCGACCGCAGTCATCGGAGTGGTTAGTTTTGAGAACAGTGTCCCGTGTTGTTCGTCTGTGAGATGCTGGGATTGATCGAACGTGTGCTCAATGGAAATACGACCGTGAGATGTGTTCACATTCAACAGTTCGGTATTTTTGTACCAATAGATCTGAAACAGAGTAGTATGCAAATCTCGTAGTATACCAGATGAAAACACCGTAATTAGCTGATTTTAAACTCTACTAATTATTTCATTTCGTGTCAATGAATAGAAAATAAGGTGTTTCTGACACTTTTTTTGGACTGACAGCTATTTTTTTTCTGTTATTCAATTTATGAAACACAATTCCTCGTCTATTCAACAAAGAGAGTAACTAACGAGAATGATAATGACTATGTTTGTAATTCATTGTTTCATTAAGGATTCAATCAGAATGGGTGAGACCAGGATGGAAGGTGAATACATATCATCAATTGACTACTGAGACAATTTTCGATACTCGCATAGATCAAATTAGGATGAGGTGAAAACGAGCCAAATCAAAGTGACAGTTTGAACAACAACTAACTTGAGGTGTTGGTCTTCCGTCAGGTGGATCACAAAAGAACTCTGCTCGCCATCCAAGTAGGATAATTGCAGAAGTCGGTTGTCTAGCAAAGCGTTTCTCCAGATCTGTGAATTTATGTAAGAAAAACAAAACGACAAAAAAAATCAAATAATCAGACGAATTTTTTTCATGTTCACTAGGGCCCGCTAACTTGGTGTTAGCCAGCTTTGTTCTCCTTTAGCTCATTCAAATTGGGCCTGATACGATTCGCTAGACTTAGACCAGGGTAACTGGTTCCTGCAACCCTAAACAGTAGATTTTGATAACAATTAATTTCACCTCTTCTATTATTCATCACACGGAAGTTTTGGATGAAAAATTAGAATTGATAAAGATGATTGAAACTCTGAAAAAACCAAAGATTTAAATTCAGTTTAACATATCTGATTTTATTGCTTTAGCCTGTTTGGATAGATGGAAAATTCAACCTGTTGTTAAGTGTAGAACAACTAAGGGTATGATGTATTTCAACGCCGTCACATACAAATGATAGAATTCATTCGTATTGCGTCTTATGCAAATTTCTTTTCAGTCACCGGGTTCAGGAATATGGGCAATGTGTGATAAACCCTCTGGAGTGCGGATGGGTGGGTGTGGCAAAGTCCGGTTGTGCACTGGTGAAGAACCACTCCCAACTTCACCCATTTATAGTCTCATTGGTTTGTCCCATTGAATGTTCTTTGAAAAATATTATTTTCACGTGATATCTTCCGCATATAACTGAGCTGTTATCTTTGATCAGATATAAGCACAGTGTTGAATTCGAACCGCACTGTCGGGCTAGTTAGATGGGCCGTTACGGCTGTCATGCTCGGAAAGCGCATTTTGAAACCCACCCCGGATTTGTTCTTATCTGGTCTGAAACAATCGGAATTGGTCCCATCCGGTTAGGAGCTACACTTGCTTCTTGCTTGCTTTTCAATCACTATCCACACATGCACATGGACAAAATAGTATATCATCACGTGTTGAATCGTAGATAAGAAATCAATAAGCATGACTGTCTATTATTCTGCCATAAAATTTGACAAAGGAATTCCGGGCTCGGTGTGCTGAATTACATAAGAATGATATTCCGGGGGGGGGGGTTGACAGTGTGACCGTCCACTTTTAAGCTGATGGTGGTAATGTTCGAACCCCGAACATCATGAAGCTGAACACGTCAGTGATAGCAAACTAAACCCCTTGATCGTTTTGATTTGTTGAATACTGTACAATAAGTATTTCTGTAATCTGAGTAACACGATTGCCGCGTAAGCGGAATTCGGATTGCGTAAGTTCAAGTTTATGGCTGAATTTAACTAAACCGATCGAAAGGTCTAAAACACGACAAGGATCACACAAAGTGAGCAATAAAACGATAGCTTTTTGAAAACATAAAATATTATCTATTCTTTATCAAAGAGATAAGTGTCATAAGCATGCAACTGATTGAATCAAGTTTGAGCACCAAATTCATGAATTTGTTTTCTGATTCACAGACTACCTATCCAACAACGGACCTCGTACAGAAGTCACATTTGTTTGTAACACATTTCCTTCTCGCTAAGTAGAACAAAACAGATTTCCGAGTCGAATTTCCACATTCGGGCCGGGAGCTAATCGATGTGTGATCTCTGGTCGGAAATTTCGATTCACTAGACATTGTGAAACGAGGCATCATGAATTCCAAACGTTTAATTTTTTTTGAGCAGACCGATATGAACTCGTTTGATCGAATCGCAAAGGAAAGAATTCAGTTTCTTTCTACCCGACAGTGATCGATCGACTTTTTCTGTATGAACGAAATCGGTGCTAAGCCTTTAAATATCACATATTTTGTAGGACAAATTTCATCCTAGATAGAACAATGGCAACTTAAAATGCCGACCAAGGAAGAACAATTATACAAGTACTGTTTTGCTCTGGTTTGGCTTCGTCAGATTTGTGACTTTACCAAACCCCAACTGAGGGTCGAATAAGGAACCTCTCTGACAGAACGCGAGCACACCACTACCAAAGCGCACTCCGGGACGGTTAATCAAACTGCCCTTGGTTTTTCAATGCTCAACAGCTAGTGCGCAACTTCTCTTTGTTAGCTTATCGCAAGCGATTCATTTGTCATCTAAGCGGTAACTTTTAGGCTTATGACTCGGCCGGAAAGAGCCACTGATCACAGGCATTCTCATTCTGTTTGGTAGCAGTCATGAAGAAAGTTGCTTGAATTTCTTCTTGATCCCGATGCCTTGATGCCTTGTTCACAATTTGAGATGTAATTCACGCTGGTTAAAAAGAATGGGTTAACATACGCTACTGATGAATGAATCGAAAAATCTGTAGATAAAGTTAAACACATATTTAATAGTCTGTTGAATGAGAACCCAAAAGACCGTCATATTTTATGCCTCGTATTCTATCCGGAATTTTCAGATCGTCTGGTGAGCGAAGTTCGTCTTCAGTGAGAATTCCGTCATTGCGCGCGCGTATATATGTGCACGCAACCTCTCAAAAGCATGTATATTTAGCCAAAAAGATTCATTCAACCAGTATAGAAGTAAATAAATGAAAAATGACTTGCACCTTATTCGTCTTGAGAAAAAAAACAGTGTCTCCACATCAGTCATATTCCAATTGAGCGGAACTGTTTCGATGTGGTCTCAAACACCAGGAACTTGATTACCAATTCAATAGTTCTTCGTTCTTTTCCAGTGTATTGACACGCCTTTTCTGAAAACCGTCAGTTCAACCTTAAGGTAGAGGGTAATGGGCGGAGGGAGCTACGGTAACTCTCCAATGGGCTGAGAGATGAAACTGAGCGAATGTCACTCACAATTGTCGTGTAGCCGACAATATTTATATCAAAGATTAGTATTGTTATTGGTGTATCAACTACTCTCCCTACGCCCCCCCCCACCCCGAACACAAACACACGTTTCCACTCTGTCTATTTTCAATTTAGACACGCATGACCTCATTTACCCTTTTTATTCATCGCTTATTTGGTCAATCAAGGTTGACTGACCAATTTGGTGTTGTAAAAGCCAGACTGCTTGTGTTTACGAGACGTAAGATACGGTTCCATATGGCTGATTGAACTCTAATGAACAATCATTTCTCGGTGTGTTTAGCTTTTCGTGTAGTAAGTACTGTGAGAGTGCTGTGGTAGCACTAATTTTTCCCTTCCAATGTAGACAAGGCTTGTTCTCAGTACGTGCTAGTGTTCACACTGGGGGCTATTTCTGTTGGATAGGATGACGGCTCCTATTTGTGTTCTTACGCGTTTTTTTTACTTCACTTTACTTCATATCAAACCGCCGGATAATGGAAGCTTGTTGTGCACCCAGTAAGAAGATCAGGTGACAGACGCGAGGTTCAAACTCACAGACAAAGGAGGCGACGATTGGATGACCTCTCCTGATTGATTAGCAAAACGTGGAATTTTGTCTGGATCAAGTATCAATCAAACACGTGAGCGAAACGTGAGTTAGGAATCTAACTCCGACTGTTCACACCTCGCACAACTAAAAGGCTATTTTTTACGGGGTTTAAACTAAAAGTTGCCATTCGCAAAATGATAGTAAATTTTCCCCCTTATCTGTTTTGTTTACACATTAACTTCGTATTTTTCTCCAATCGGGTGTATCAACCCTGGAGAGCCAAAATATTTGTGAATCTGTCTCTCAGCTTGGCATATAAAAGCTTGTCTTTCATCTGAGTTTCCCGTACACTGTTGTGGTATGTTACGTACAAACTGTACATCGATTATCATCTACAACTCGAGGTAAGATATGCTGTGACACTGGTAAAATATCGATAAATCACATGATCAGTGAACGAGAAAAATCGGACAATTGTCGCTCGATTGGTAAAACTGGCCTAACTGAGCTAATTGTCATGCTGTGGACGTCGTGAAATCCGCTCAATCTGTAAGAGATTACCTTAGTTCACAAAGCACATTTTACTTTGTTTCGAGCTGCTTTGAGTTTTTAATCGTAGACGAGAGATAGAGAAGATAAGACTGAATAAATCTGTGCTTGTATGAGATGAGCGGAGGTGGCCAGTTAGCTGTTGGCCACCAGATGTGTGATAGACCTCAAGTCCCAGCACAAACTGTAAAAGTTATCGGTCAATGTCAGAAAGCGATTAATTTCTTTGGTTGGTTTTAAATGATACGCAACCATTGGGCAACTTGTTTCTTACTTTGTCCTTGCGAGTTCACAGATACAGCGAGTTATGGTTTTGGTGTTTCTGAGTGGGTCACACTCCTCGGGAGTTCCTCGATCCACGCCTCGACCCCAGTGAGGTCACGTGAGTTCATATTATCATAAATCTGTCTAATTAATTTACCGATTCAACCAACACGTTCGCGGACGATTGTATGACCCTAGGGGTAGGTGTTCGAGTCCCGGCAAGGAGAAAAACGTCCTTGCAAGCACCATGGAATAAATGTCAAAATCGATATCATATTTGAAATATGTGAACATTGTAGGGGGTAAAACAATATGACGACTTTGCACACACACACACAGAACACAGATTGAGGTCAACGGATTTCAGATTTTATGGATGAAACCAAGTTCGTCTTGAATGAATTCGATTCCTGCATAATAAACCGAATGGTATGATTTTAAGATGACTGAGTTCATAAATGGCTGTGATAGCATCAGTTTGTTATTGTTACTGGCATAGGGGCTTGTTCACCCGATCAACGTATCACGATTTATTCTTCATTTGGTGTCTGTCAATGAGAACAGACTGATAACATGCACGCCATGTGCGAGTCACTGTCTTCTTCTGAGTGAGTATCGAACATCATCAACAGTGCCTGGTGCCTGGTGCCTGTGAAAAACCGAATGGGCTAATCCAAACATTCACCATCTAAATTGAATATGAATAAAGTCTATACGATCTTAACCGAAATCGGGTTTCTCTGGTGTGTGTGTGTGTGTTTGTGTGCTGGCGGGCGGGCGGGCGGACATGTGGACTATATCTCGCCCGTAATCAACATCTTCATTGTCCATTTGCTTTCGATGAACACTCTTCCGTTGAAAATCAATAACCTTATTGTAATAATCGAATAGGAACCGGAATTGAACAGCGCGAACTTGAACTCGGACTGAAAACCCACTNAATTACGCAACGCAAGGTAAAACCAAGACGAGCTGTGGATACAGATAATTCTATTGAGAAAAGCACGCAAATATATATCACATGCGACCAACAGTTATTGGTCGGTTCCTGGACGTCCAATCGGCGACAGTGTGGTTTATTATTATACCTTCATGTATTCGGCCAATCTGGTTGATGCCAATCGGGACCACAGGATTGGTCGGTTATTCTATTCTTGATTGGTTAGCCGGAAGCTGTACCGCGGTGCGTGAGTATTCGTTGCACGATCACCACACTTATCCAGATTGGGGTTATTATATAACATCGCCAGATTTCTTAAGGTTGCGTTAGTTCAAATGATGACGGAAGAGGGGGTGATGCGGTCAAACTCATGAGTCAAGGAGTTATAAACATTTGCAGGGGAACTGGACATCAGTCTATTAAATTTTAATATTTTCCCCATTAACTGAAAACTACGTCAACGGATGAAGCCTGCGTTGCTTACGGCACACCTACGGTGCAACTTATTGACACCTATTGACAAAGGTGACAAAGACAGTTGTTGTAATGACACCGTTGACCAAATGTCTTTAATCCTCTTTCCAGTATGATCCAAAATGACATAGCCTATTGCGGCAGATCCCCCGATGGAATACTTGGAAAGATGTGACATTCGTTCATCAGCTTAATATAGGCCCCGGTAAAAGCCATTATGTGCAGCCAATTTGCTTCTTGCCTCAGACGAACGGACATGAACAACCGACGAAGGGGATGCGATGGATGGAAGTAAGCTGAAATTCTTCAAAGCATTTGATCGGCTAAACCACTAGATACTGATGCAGAAGATTTACATCTGTGGCATTTGAGGTCCTACACTTGATCGAATTGAAGCATTTACCGGGTAAAGGACCATACCAGTTCGTGTTTCTTATTCATTGTTTAATGCTAGTAACGTTGCCCGCAGGATTCCATGAGGATCTTTATGTAGTACCCGACCTTTCCTCACATTCACAAATGATCTACCGGATGTTCTGGGGCCAAAACAATACTTCTTTTAGACAATACCAAAATCTGGAATACCATAACACATTCCAGGAAACAATTAAAGCAGCTTATCAATGGTCTATGGAAAAAACATTAAATTCAATGTTTTCAAATGGAAAGTTCCACCCCGAAGCCATAACAGTCAATTCCCATAGCTTTTTTCAGAAACCAACAACTTTCATATATCTCAAATGAGAAGGAAGTGAGCAACAATAATCAAGAAGACCTAATCTGTTCAACTAAGTGCATCAGGGCTTCGTCCGAAGCAGTGAGGAATGTGAATGTGCTTAAGCGCAGCTTTCGTCGGTTTGCATAAACAATGTTCCCACGTCGGCTATTAGTGTACATTTGAATATACACAACGTACGCTATCCAAATCTGGAGACCAAGGCTACAACGTAATCGTAACATATCAAAACGTCCTCATGGGATAGCCACTGACATGGTCAAAGGATTGCATTCCCTGACTTAAGTGAACAGATTACAATCATTGGGGCTATATTCCATCCAGTACGACCGAATTCGAAGCCACTGGATTTAGGTGTATCGAATATTGCAGAACCCAAACCATCCGTATCATTCGCTGCTTCCGTGCTCACCTCAAATTGACTTCAGAGGTCATCATCGTTTTGAGTTTGTGCTCCAAAAATGTCTACCGGAATACTGACCTCAATCGTTTGCGGTAGAGTATACACCATTTGGGACACTCCCATCTCGCATGCGTGTTTCCACATGGTCAATGTGCACATTTACTCGGGCAGCCACTCATGAACCCAAACAATTTATATATATATATATATATATTGCATCTCCTCCGGTTCAAGATTGGTGTACGTTGGCATATAGATTACATATTCTGATCGAGAAGATTGTTACCGTGCACAAAAGCTCTTTATTTTTTCCTAGTGGTACGCGCACACAAAGATTTACGGAGGACATTCGGTTTTTCCAAAATGATAAGGATGCATTCAAATACCGACCTGATAGTGCATCAGTTAAAAAAACACATTTGCATTACAATCTTTCATCATAGGACAATCAACCAGGGCGATACATTGACCAAATGTATGTTTTTGTTCTAATTAAAGGTCAAAATGAGCATCGATCAGCGGATGGTGGGAAAACTCTATCATGTACTCTATCATGTTTCCGTGGCTCAAACTGCAATCCCCACACAGACATGTTNTTGATGAACGGGATGGCAAAGTGGATCACGTGATGTCGAGAAATGACAACGAAAGGAACGGGTTTTTGTGTGTGCATTTTGCGTGATACAAATCCTAGTCTATATATATATATAGTCTATAGAGAGCAATGGGCAGTGAGAGGTCAGAAATGGCATCAATGCCATCAGTACCCTATGTATACGAATGTGACGAGAATAAATGATCAACTAATGCTTCGTTATGCCGTTTTACTGTGTCACACATACTGCCGAATAAAGTTGGAAGCAGTGTACAGTGTTTTCGTTCTGTATGTTAGGAATCAACGGTAGCTGTTATTCGTTGCACGAACCGGGACGTCCTACACGTTACAAGCTGGCAATCCGGGTCGAACTTTGCAATTGATTTCACATTGATGCAAGATGATGGTCTTTGGCCACGTTCTCAAATCAAGTCAAGTTGAAGTTTATAGGATTAATTTTCAGCACTTTCGATAAGTTACAGTGAAAAGAGAAGCCCGTATAGAGCAACAATGCACGATTAATGTCCTGGGCTATTTCGCTACATCTCATCTGGTGCCTACTGCAAACAAATGTTTATATATGGTTTGGGAATGGATTACAAAATAAACACTTGTAAATGGGAGAAGGCGTCACCCAAGGCAAAACCAAGATGATGAACAAATCTTTTTGTTGACACAAAATTGTTCTCTATCACAATCGTCTGGGAGATCTGGGGCATTCTGGGGTTATCGTTAGTAAAAAAAATCACTCGAAATGCGTTTTCGCGATTCACGAGGTGTTGCATCATCAACAAATGCTTGGCCATCGATGAACTTGGTAGTTTGTAAGCACGAACCGTACCAGTTACCGGCTGTGTGGAATTTGTCATGGCAACCTTGAGTTGAACCCAGTACGGAATGTGTTCTAAAACCCGATTACGTAATGGTCGTTCTTTAGCCTAGGGGACGGGTATACTTCTTGTTTTGTGCACAATTCTGGGTTTGGCTGCGTAATAAGTCCGGTTGACAACCGATCGTAACCGTTGTTGGATTAGATTAGTTACATCATCACCTTTAAATGGAAGACAAATCGTGATCTCTAATCTAGACGCTGACGCAACAGTGGTCTTTTTGATCTTCGATCTACTGTGCTTGTCAACAAACTCCTCGGGATAACCATTTCTTGTTAACGTGTGACTTAAAAAATTGATCTCGTTTGATATCGTGTCGTCAGGGCAAATTCGACGGGCTCTATCGAATAGGGTATGAACAAGATCACGTTTATATGCAATTGGTACAAAACTTCCAAAGTGCATGTACAGATCTGTCCAAGTTGTTTTACGATACAGTTTTACGTTACAGTGAGGAAAACGTTAAACACTGAAAAAAATTATACATTTAATAAATGATAGAACGGCAATCATTAGGCCCAACTGATTGGATTACCCACTATCCCCCCACCGGAAGGTAGTAAACACCCAATTCATCGCTTCTGTTGCAAGAGGGTTGTTCACAATTCACTGGGAAGCTTGGTCATGAAAGGTCATGAAATATGACAAATCATTAGTCATAAATGTAAGGTGCATTGCAATCAACCGTGAAAATATCTTATACGTGAAACGTTTAGAGCGCTTCTTTCGGTTTGCGTATTGATCAGGGTCATCTTAACTAAGTGGAGGTGGATAGAAATAACGAGATTTAAAAAAAAACCACGGTGATGCATTGCACACATTTTACCACTAGGCCTCATGTATTCTCCCGCTACCTAGTCTACAGATTTCAAATAATCAAATCGTAACAGTTGATTTGGTCTTATTGTGAGGGTGAGCACTGTCGATCAATCCCAGTGATAAATCGGTACTATCGTGGGAACTTGAAGCCAAGTTTAGATAATATAAATCAATAGCTAGTGGAATTTGAGAATCAGGCTTTGGTTAAGCATCGAATTCTGATGATTGTAATATATTGGCATAGATCTAACAATTTAAATGAGTAATTATGTAGACAGGAATAGATAATTAAATAGAATTTTTGACTGGCGAGACCCACATCAGTTTCTCATGAATTCACGAGATGTATGCACCTGGACAACAGTCTGATCAAAACAAGTCTTCCCAAAACCTGGATTAGCGAACACACCTATCTAATCCCAATCAAGTATCCAGTTTTCATCCCTGGGAAGAATTCAATCGATTCGATCGCGATATTGTGTATTGTAAAATCATCACTTGGCCCGGTAAGAATAGAAAATTACTTGATAACCGTAATATCCAACTCCTTAATTGCAAAACACTGTTGGTAGTCTGATGTAAATGGTCAAATGTAAATGGTCCAAAAACGTATCTCTGTCAGAGGGAGGGAAGGGGAAATTGTATTGAAATTTTACTGTGTGCTATCCTCAGACAATGTGAATTCCGTGATGATTGGTCAGCAGAAGAAGCTAACAAAATTGCTGCTGCGTAACCTCAGCCAACACCGACTTCGCACAAGGTTGCACAAGACCCATTGGTCGACGGCTAACAAACTATAAATTTCTATGTGAAATCGCTTCGAAATTCCGATTAAGTTTCCTCAAAAAATGAAGAACAGAAACACGAGGGGTTAGTTAGACTTGGATATGTTTATACCCATTCATTCATTCATTCAACCCCGTCCCGGATTTCAATTTAATTCTAGTCATGTATGTGCTTTACGTACCCCGAAAGATGAATCTTGAACAGCCCATAGAACAACGCAGCCAAATTTCACGGTCCTACTTACCAAGGTAAACTGAATCTAGCTAGGACCATCGGTTTGTTCATGCATAACTGACAGAGCTCTATAGTTCCCAAGCTGTTTCAGTCAAAATCAATTAGGACTGCGAAATCAAGCTTCAAGATCAATGCGATCGGTATGCGGGGTATCAAAAGTGATCGGAATAAATTATTTCTTTAGTAATATGAGACTCAACAAGTTGAGTGACTGAAATAAGGGAATGAGTTGGTATTTAAACCAACCAACCGACTGATAAAAGTAGACAATCTCGTCATGGAAAATGGGGGAATTCGCCTCGGGGCACATCCCTGAGATTGAGACATTTTGTATTGTGTTTCCTTTGCCACTAATTGTGGCGGATTACTGAAGTCCTTGTTTGAAGCAGAGCTGTAATCGCATATAATACGGTACCCATCACAAGCAAGACCAAACTGAAATTGCCTTGAAAGGAAGCAGTGCACAACAGGTTTAACAGTGTCTGACATCTGCAACATGAACAGAACCTGGTGCAGAAACATTTCAAACGTCATCAATATAACATGGTCACATACTCATGTACGTGATCGTCAGAGAGTTGATCAAACTATCACGCGTTGTTGGCTTAATATGTAATTCGATCCAATGTGTACCTTCTTACTAAGATCAATGAACCTGGTTCTCTTCAGTACTAATCATGAACAGGTCATGTCTCGATCAGAACTATTCGAACCACCAACTACAGACAGCGCAAAATGAAAAAAACATTCTTTCATTAAAATCCAATCAAACAAACTGGACACTAGGTTATCAAGGATTGGATTAGCCCGTTCGATTGTTCAGAGGCACCGGGCACTCTCAATGGTCTTTGGTGTGGATTTCATTCCTTGGGAGATCGTTAATTACCCGACAGTTATGTGCATTTAAATGCAATGGAAATGTTTCTGATAACCAACCGAGAGCACTGGACAGCTGTTTCATTCTATTGGAGACTCGTCAGCAGTGCGCGTTGGCAGAAAACACGAAGTAGTCGTTTCGCTCCCGAGGAGACTCATCAGTAATATCAATCCGTCGAAAATCCAAACAGAAAAAGTCTAACTCGGTTTCCGAACAGTTTCACTAACAATGAACGCCCAGAGAATGAGTAATAGAGGACTACTAGATGCAAATAAAAACAGATGGTACAATTTCTCAGTGCTCCACTAGTGATCTTCTGAGTGGTCATGTGTGTGGCACTCACTGCTGACTTGTGTGGTAAGTTTTGTTTAGCTGAATTGGAAATCGACCTATGGTTTGTGATACCTTTAATCGAGACATGCTGAATTTTAAGTCCTAATTGTGCCCACAAATTTATCCAGGATGACTTGAGTGATGGATTTTGGATCAAAAGTTATCCACCTCCGGTAGTGGAGGTAGTCTGTCGTTACTGGGGCATCGCGGTTTCTCCTGGTCCAATGTAACGTAAAACGGAGAAAGAAAACTGATACACTACAAAAGAAAAACAAATAAAACGCTCAGAAGAACTGTCCTTGATTAATAAAATATAAAGGACACGGATTACGGATTACGATGTTAGTTCCGGAACACAAGAGTGTCAAATCGTAAAACGCCATTCTGGGTCAGATTTCAACAAAAGTATTTCAAACTACAGTATTTTTCTACGGTTATTTAGTCTTCGCTTGTTTGTTTGTTTGTTAGACTTAGTTTAAAGATCAGCCTGTTTGGAAAATTCAACACGCCAGTTGATTCAATATGAACTCAGTATTTGATTGCTGCCCTCTTTCCGTTTGACCCCTACCTCGCCTTGTTAGGAGTGTATCTGTGGTTTAGATCACCTTGGATCACCGCTCCCAGACCATCGCACATTAACTCTTTAAGCAAATCCATTGACCTCAACCCACTTGAGACGCTTCAATGAATACATTGACGCCTGTTCATCCACAGGTGTCAGTACGTGTGATGTTATTTCGTATACATCTTGATATGATATGATTTAACCTAAGTCCTCCCCCCCCACAAATGTCAGTACTGAAGCATTATCTTCGCCGTACTCATCTCCGTCCACACCGCATTGAGGACACATTTGGTGTCATATTGGTATGAGAAAGTCTGTTCTATGTCGGCTCTTGTGATCCGTTTCCCTGTTTCCCTATACAAATGAACATTACTCATTCCGCATCAAATTTATTATTGTCATATGTACCGTCCCGATTTCTCCGCTTGTCTGTGTAATCCCGTTTTATCGTTATCGCTTAGTACTCTTGCCCCATGTTTACCCATATCTATTGCCGAATCCGTACTATCCGTATTACCAACACAATACCCCTGTGACTGAATGGCTCTGATTGGTCAGTTTGCCCTTGGTGTCTGACGTCGCCTAGCGAGTAGCCTGACTCGGTATCCCGTTCCATTTCCATTTACCCTGCCTGGTTTCTGAGCCAGATTGCTCATAAATTGAGGTATGTTGTATATATTACCTGTTTCATCGTATCTATGGTACACGTAGATTACCAAACTGGTGTTCTGTTTGCCTGGACTTGGGGGTTCGTTTTCTGCGCGTCACTCCATCACTAGACGTCAATCCGGTACACATAGTATGAATTACCTTAGGGTCTAGAGCAAAGTCAGGTCTGGATAACCGGAGAGAGATACAGGGTCAGAAAGGATGTGTTTTCGGGTGGCCCAACGATAGCTAGGGAAAGAGAACATGGAAAAACGACTTGTCTGTCTCTCGAAGAGCGCTGAGTGGAGCAAACCTCGTGTTAATACATCAGTGCCTCGCTATTCCCCATCATCTAGACCCGAGCAAAATGGATAAGCGTTGGTTTGAGCGCAACCGGTTCACCAACGGTTCACCAGGCTAAAGACAACATGATCAATCCACTGATCCACCCACTTCTGTCAACGTTGAGTTCCATTACAGGTGCCGGAATGAGGTCGGCCTTAGTTCAACTAAAAAAGAGCAGGGACAGACAAGTGAAATAGAAAAAAAGGCGTGTGATTGATTGATTGGTCAATGAGGTAGAACAAAGAGAAGCCACTTTTACCGCAGTGTTTTGTTCTCAATTTAAAGTGATACTTATTCCAAATCTAACTGGAAATGGTATGGGAACAGATAAAAGTTAAGAGACCACGATTGAAGGGTGAATAATCACGGGAAACATTGCGGACTAAGAGACATGAGTAGATTTTGTCTGTAATAATTGTCAATTATTGTAATCACAGCCTCATCGTTGAAATGCAAGTCCAGGTGCGTTCAATCGAACAAAAAAAAAACGGATTGAGAACGCGTCAAAAACGTAAAATGGGATGTACTAAAACATTCGTTTGTTTTCGCGAGAATAGTCTTGTCCTCGCTTTCCGGATGGTGTGGAAGTATCACAGCAAAATGCTCGAAATTTTGATTCAGTGTGCATGTGACTATACTGTAGTCACAGAAACGCCTATGTTTGACACGCTGTGGGGAAAATAAATTCCAGAAGAGTTATGGCTGTCCACTACACCTTTTCCCAAGACGCTGTAGCCAAAACCTGCAATGCCTTAGCTACGAGCCTTGGCACACAAACTTTGATCATACGTCTGTAGGTGAGTCAGATCAAAACTAATCGGAATATACGCGGTGGTCAACGAATTTTGAAACATTTGATTTTCTACCAATATTGATGTTGCAACGATTGGATAAGCAATGAGAAAGTAGGACGATCGCATGCTACGCAGCTGACCGTCGTTAGGATATAAAACGTTGCAATACGAATAAACTAATGATAGTAACTATGTTTATTATTCTCGAACTGTCAACGTATTCGCCTCTAAATGGAGTCCGCTTTGAATGAAGTTATGGAACGGTAAACATTTATTCTTTTTATTGAATCACTTTTTGATAATGTCAGAGCTAGTAAATGCAAAACAGTAGACCGTATATGTTACATTTAAGTTTTGTTTTACCTACAGGAGTAGCGCAGTTTAGAAACTCTTCTT